>JBBJLS010000011.1:16502715-16513340 GCA_037577275.1 Bryconaethiops microstoma
ATAGAGTCGAGCGAACAGGTAGAGGATTTTGAAGAGAGAATAATTGCAGAAAGTTCTGTTTGTCAGACTGGGTTAAAAAAGATTTTCAGGAACCTGTAGTTCTGCACCTCTCTGGTTCTTAGTTAGTTTAGAAATGGTACTAAACAGAAACCTGGGATTATTTTTATTATACTCAATGAGAGATGATAGATAGGCAGAGTGTGCCATGGTAAGTGCTTTGTTGTAGTCTCTAATTCCAAATTAGTAAATCGCCATTTGCATTCTAGTCTGTGAGCATTTTGTTTTAAAGCACGTGTTTGATCATTATACCAGGGAGCCAGCTTTTTCTGGCTGACTCTCTGAGGTGCGATGTAGTCTAGTGTGGATCGAAAAGAGTTCTTGAAGCATTCACTTAGGTTATCTTGGTCTGCTGGACAAGATGGAGTGCCAAATGGGGTTGATATTTCTGGAAGATTCACAATAAAGCTATGAGCTGTGGCAGACGTAATTGCACGACTGATACAAAAGGGGGGAGGGGACGTTCTTAAATTATGATTAAGATTAAGATCATATGTGATGAGGTAGTGATCTGAAATTACTGTAGACAGAGGAAGAATAGCTATGTTATTCACATTAACGCCATTAGTCAAGATAAGGTCAAGTGTATGGCCATAGCAGTGAGTAGGCCCTGTTACATGCTGGGTGAAGCCAACTGTATCTAGGATTGAAGTAAACGCATATTTTAGAAGATCCTTTTCTTTTCAAAGTGAATATTAAAATTTCCAATAATTATGATTTTATCTCAGCGAACAGCTAAGCTTGCTATGAAACAACTAAAATCTTGTAAGAACTCTGTACATGGCCCTGGTGGCCTGTAGACAGTAATTAGGGTGAGAGGGATTTTATTTGCTTCTAAATTAGTTAAATTATTGAATAAAATTTCAAAGGACAAGAACTTAGACTCAGTTATCTGTTTAATTCTTAAGAAATTTTTATATATGGTTCCCGTGCCTCCCACTCTACCGTTTAGTCTAGGACTGTGCACGTAGTTGTAACTTGGAGGTGTAGCCTCATTTAGAGCAACAAACTCATCAGGTCTAATCCAGGTCTCAGTAAGGCATAAGGTATCAAGATTCTGATCAGTTATTAAATCATTGACAAGAGCAGTTTTAGGGGTGAGTGATCTTAGGTTTAACTGTCCCAACTTTAGCTTTAGATCTAAGGTGTTGAGCTTACTGGAAGTATGAGAGAGATTAATTAAATTATTTAAGCACACTTTTTGGCATTTCCTACTTTTCTGTTTAGTTTGGGGGACAGACACAGTCTTGATTTATAAAACTTACGGTGAAACCTAGATGACGACTCAAGGCAGCTCGCAGCTGGTCGGTTAAGCTAGTTTGTCTGCTACCTGGCCCCAGCACTGGTTGTAAATATGTTGGTTTTAATTACATGACAAAAACACTGATCTCAAAATGGTCTGTTTTGTGGCCATATATGTACTATATGGACTGTAAAGTGTTAAATTTTGAGACTTTACAAGTTCAAAAGTATATCAAACGCTATTATTTAAAAAGTTGAGAAAAAATTGGTTTTCCATGATATGAGCTCTTTTAAACAACAAAATGTAACCTACAGTGCTTTGAAAAAGTATTCATACCCCTTGAACTTTTACACATTTTGATACCTTACAACCACAAACTTAAATGTTTTTTATTGAAATTTTCTGTGAGAGACAACACAAAGTAGCACATAATTGTGAAGTGGTACGAAAATTATACATGGTTTTCAAAATTTTAAGCAAATAAAAATCTGAAAAGTCTGGCGTGCATTTGTCTTCAGCCCCTCTGTGTCAATACCTTGTTGAGCCACCTTTCGCTGCAATTACAGCAGCAAGTCTTTTGGGCTATGTCTCTACCAGCTTTGCACATCTGAAATTTTTGCCCATTCTTCATTGCAAAAGAGCTCAAGCTCAGCCAGATTGGATGGAGAGCATCCATGAACAGCAATTTTCAATTCTTGCCACGGATGCTCAATGGGATTTAGGTCTGGACTTTGACTGGCCCATTCTAACACATGAATATTCTTATAGATTGAACAGTGCTCCTTGAGATGTTCAAAGCTTAGGATATTTTTTATAACCTAACCCTGCTTTAAACTTCTCTACAACTTTATCCCTGATGTGTGGTGAATTCCTTGGTCTTCATGATGCTGTTTGTTCACTAATGTTCTCTAACAAACCACTGAACAGGTGTATTTCACAGAACAGGTGTATTTATACTGAAACTAAATTACACACAGGTGAACTCTTATCTAACTAGGTGACTTCTGAAGGCAATTGATTACACTGGATTTTATTTAGGGGTATCAGAGTACAGGGGGCTGAAAACAAATGCACGCCACACTTTTCAGATTTTTATTTGCTTAAAACTTTGTGTTGGTGTATCACAGAAAATCTCACTAAAAAACATTTAAGTGTGTGGTTGTAAGGTATCAAAATGTGCAAAAGTTCAAGGGGTATGAATACTTTTTCAAGGCACTGTAATTCTGCAGTCACAGTTTAGTGTCTGTAATTCTGCAGACACTAAACTTTGAAGCATAAACTGCTTGTCAGAAAAGATGAACTAATAAAGTGTGTTTTGAACACAGTTCAGCATATGTAGGCCTGCTTGTATGATGTAACTGTTGCCTCAACAATGACATCACAAAATAACATCAGAAACAAATCTGATGGATCTGATGCTCGTTCTGTTATGCTTCAAATCGTTTTGTTATCCTACTGCATTTAACCACGGGCTCAGATATTGCACTGGAGATTGCAGTGCATGTGAATGTGGCTTGTGAATGAAAGAAATCGTGTCCTTGTGGACCTCTCTGAAATTCCTTGTGGCCCATTGAAACTCCTCATAAAGTTTTCCTGCCTGCTGTCTGGTGAGGTAGGGCTTAGGTGTAAATCTCCACGTAAAATATGAGCAAGGGATTTGAAGTGTCTTAATAAGCAGAAGCTTGTTTCCCTAAACTGATCAGTTCAGTTCAGGGAAACGAGGACTCTCTATTAGGAGTTTAGGCATGGAACAGATACACTGGCAACATATCTAATTAACAAATATACTACTGCATTAATACTTCACCTGTGCAACTGTTACCTCTGACAACACCAATGTCAGAGTTATACTTCATAAAAGCCATCAGATTCTTGTAGTGTCATAGCTAGCAGTCAAGTCAAGTTCACGTCAAGTTGGCTTTTATTGTGATCCATCAACATACACATTATACAAACGGACGAAATTGCATTTCTTACAGCAATTTCGTTCAATTGCTGTTCGATAGCAGGAGTGTATGTGTGAAAAGGGCAATATTTGGGTGTCAGACTTGCTGGGGCAACAATGCAGTACTAAAAAACAAAATTCTTCGTAATGAGATCTGGAATGTAAAGGAAAGCCATGATTCTTGCTGTGTTTTTTGTAAGGTCTTTACCATTTACCTTCCAGCTAACGTGTGCTAATCTACACTAAAATTCATTGTGAGTGTGTTTCTATCAACTGCCTTGTCATTCTATATAATAATCCAATTATGAGATATTTTTCTACATCCCTTGTCTGTTTAATAGCTTGAACCTTTTGAGGTTTCCAGTGCAATTTAGTTAGACTATCTTGGTATTTACCCCTGTTTTACCCATGATAATTACACAGTACTTTGGAGGTTGTACCTCAAGCTGTAGGGCATTTCAGTGTAGTTTAATTAAACTGTCTTGGAACTCACTGTCATGCTACTCAGAATACTGGAGTTTGTACCTCACATTTACACAGTTAATACCTATAGCTTAAGGAACTGTAAATGAAATCGATGCCAAGAAAGCTAGAGATTTAGATTTAATGTTGTTTGTTTCAAATAAACAATGTTTTGTGAAATATTATTTGATGTATCAACTCATTTGCATTTTTGCAGCCTGTGTTGCATTTCTGAGTAGAATGACAGCTTTAGTGTGAAATACAGTGCAATGCAGTAGAGCAAAACAAAGGGTTTGCAAAAGCCAAAGCAATGAACAAGCAATGCAGTACAAAATAAGAGGTCACAGTAAAGTTATTATTCTCCCTGTAACAAAGTGCTGTAATGCTTATTGTGATTCTTGTAATCAAGTCCCAGTTACTGAATAGCCCCTTTCACACTTTACTGGTATTTGGGACAATGCTTAAATATTTAAGCATCTACTGTGGATGATGGCTCCAGTGTCAGAAGTGCCGGATGTTTACTCTTAGAATTGCCCAGATGTTCTGTGAGTAGAGAGTGATTTGGCCCCAACACACTTCCATAACAGTTCTGCTAATCACTCTCCTCCTCTTCTATTTTTCTAATATTCAAAGACTTCATATTACCTCCAAAAAGCCAGTGAAAGACAGCCTTTTTTATGGCCCAATTAGTGTTTGTAAACGTCTGTCTATTTTTGGGATTCTTAACACTAATCATTTTGATCTATCTGACATAGAGTGCAACATGATGGCTTGTCATAACTGAGCAGCATCTAATCTGCTTATGTGAAAAGCCATTGACACCATGGCCAGAGCAAGACTCTCATTATTGGATGTTGTGATGAATGAGATGATGTTTCATGGCACTGCCACTAGAGCTCACTCTAAATCAAAGGAAATGGAACGGCGTGCTGCTCTCTGAACGCTGAGCACCTCTGTCAGTAATTATATTCCACCTGCTTTGATATAAAACGAATAAACCTGGCTGTCTTCTGTCCTTTAGTAATTCACTCAGGGAGAGCAGTGTTTTGTTTCTGAGAACTGTCTGATTCCTTTTAGTAATTGAAGCCTCTCTTCACAACCCTAGACGGTAGACTGCCAATTATGTCTACTATTTTGTAACCCATCAGCAGTACTATTGACAACAACAGCATTTTGTTCTGGCAGTACACCTTCAGTTTTCATTACTCTCCATTCCATGAAGAAGAAGCTGACAGGACAGGCTCTTCTTCGCACATAACAGCTTAAATCTTGTCGGAAGTGAAGGTGTAAGGATTTTGTTGTTCTAATTTTCTGGTGAAAGTAATGCTTGTTCGATGCTATAATTTGCCAATATTGTGTTCTATTCTTTGACGTGGATCCTTGGAGCCTACAAGGCTTTCGTTTGGTGAGATATTGAATGGCAGTAATAGATACCCTGAGGTGCATTGCAGATAGCGACAAATATTCAAATGGCATCAATATTTGATGAGGCACTGCCTCCCCACCCACAACCCCCACCCCAGCCCACACACACACAAAGACCACCCTCCACCTGAGGAAAATCACAATAAGGGTAGCTTTTCTCTCAGTAATGTCTTCTATTTCTAATCATAATCAAGCACATTTTAAGATGGACCATGGCATGAAAATGCCCCAGAACAACATCTTTCACTCTCAAACTTTCTAAAATACCACTTCTCTCTGGCCTGTAGTCCCAATGCAGTCACTTTTCTGTGAATTTCATTTTAGAACAAACTTGCTAAGCTAAATTTTCAGGTGAATGTTTGAGCCTGCACAATCCGCCTTCCCCATCTGTTCAGTGTGCTAATACTAACAAGACATGCAAATGCAGCTTGTAACACTCTTGCAAATTTGATAAGACCCAGGTGGTAGGACTTCAAAATGCAGCTTAATACAACCCCAGTAGCACAACAGCCAGTGCTAGTTAGCGACTCTGCTTGATAACAATGGCCTATTTTTATTTTCTTAATCTTATTTGGACGAAAATACATGCAGCGTCTGAGGCTTTCGGCTTTGTTGTCACATCTGAGAACCTATTAGCATCATGAAACATGATCTCCTTAGTAGAGATAGAGGAAGGCTGCTGACAGAATGTAGCTCAGCTTAATCAACCTTTTGAGCATTGGGCCACTCAGGCTTCTCTGTGCTAATTTGTGTAACTGTGTAATTTGGATATTTAAATAATCTTATTTAATATGATTAGCTTGTGGAAATAAGGTCCAAAAAATCAAGTCAGTTTCATTAAGGCAGTTCAAGTGCCTTGAGTCAATCATGTTCCTAATAAATGTAAGTATCAGTGCTCTTATAATTAGGTAACATTTGGTAATGTCAGAATATTTTAGGCTTTAATTTGTAAGAGCACTGATACTTACATTTTCACATTTATACATCCTTTTAACAGTGAGACAAGAAACAAATGTGCTGTAATTGTCAGATAAGGAGACAGATTATTTCTTCTTATCTAGATAGCAGCAATGATACAGAAGTTACTTTGCAATGTAAAGTAGTTCAGTTCCAGGCAAAATAATTTGAATATGAATCTCAGTCAGTATTGACAACTCATGAGTACTTCACTGTTTTACACTAAATTTGTATAGATTTAAATCCATGCATGTCATACAGGACTCATTTAAACTAATCAGCTTGTCTGTTCTCTCTGTCTTACAGCTCTGCTGGGCTAAATGAGTGGATGAGGTTGAGCTCAGCTTCTTTACCTGAATGTTATTCAGTTGTTAAAACTAGAGCCAAACAAATGAATGTGTGTTTGGTTATTTGATCTTTCTTTAAGCATTGTTTTAAGAACGTCTCTTACTTTGGTCTTTCAAATAAAATATTGCACACTGTGCAGATCTTACTTCTGTTTGTAATGTTTGTAATATTTATTTAGCTAGCATATAATTTTTTAACCTTAGTTTAGGATTTTAAATTTCTCTAATTTAATTTCAATAATTAGATTACTTTATTGCACAGTCTTACTGGTCAACTCAGGGGCTCATTTTACTACGTGTTGTATATGTATGTGACAAAGAAAGAATTTTGAATCTTGAATTGTGGCAAAGCAGTCAAAGAGTTGGCACCATCATCAGGATGCTGTGTGTTTGATCCACGGTGATGATACAGCCAACTGTGGTTGGACGTTCAAGAGAACGTAAGTGACCTCACTATCTCTGATTAGTGCTGTTGTAACAATTCGAAAAAACATAGTAGTGCTTCACATAGTAGTGAAGAACATTATAATCTTTACACTCCAGAGACTGGTAATATTGTGTGATAGGTAGAGACTTAGCTAGTGGCTGGGACCTGTCCATGCCTAAAATTTGGGGAGAAAATTGGGCATAAAAAAGTGAGGGGGCTCTCAAGTGAGCTTAGGGCCCACCAATGTTCAAAAATTGCTCTGATAAGTGTTTTTGTGAAGTAATTTGCTTATTAAGAGTTCTTTTCCCTATCTCTTTTAGGGAATCATTGATTGGCCTGATTTTCCTTTTGCCTAAGGATATTCCTGTTGACTAAGGATAACCATAATTGGCCTGATTTTCCTGTTAACTAAGAATAACTACAAGTGTACAGCAGTATTCTCAAATCTAAATGACAGGGACCTTTGGTGCTTTCACTGTAACACTACTCTCTGTTCTTCAAATGTGGTGTAATTTTTTTGTTCTGATGGTTTTTACTGAAAGCAGCAGTGTGTTGGATATGTTGGCTTGGCAAGTGTCACCTTTGTGCTGGAGACTCTGGAGAGTTACTCCATCACACACACAAGCGGTATAGCATGTTACAGTTCACTCAACAAAGGACAAGCATTGCTCTCCGCCCTCTTTTGAAACGGATGAGTGGGCCACGGAGACATCTCAATCCACCCACACACATACACACAGAAGGGGGGGGGGATTTAGCAGCAGGAGGACCTAATAACTAAACTTATGACCAAGTCAATTAAGCCACTAGTCAGTTTAATCCTTCTGCCTTTAATAAAATGCTTGGTATATAAAATCCAATAACTTTTAGGATGAATTGGATCTCATTTTGACAGACAGGTGAACTTACATATGAACAGATTCTACTGACGTTCTCAGTCCTGCTTGGGGTATACAAGTGAATTAATTCCATTTTATAGCTTACTTATTTTACTTATCAATGAACAGGAAAGGAGAGAGGAAAAACTTCAGCCTGGGAGAGTTTTGTCTTAATATGGAAATCTGTGTTTTTGATCCGAACTGTTAAAATGCTGTATTATTAATCATTTGTTTAATCATGGTCAAATCACCATAATGATTGACTGTTGGCCAACACATACATGTCTCAAAAGTATACATTAATCTAACAGCCACAAAATATTGGAAAATCTCACATGTCTCTTTTAAACAGTCATTAAATACACATTTAATCTCTTCCACCCTAATGAATGTGTTTGGGATGTAGTCAGTCAGGCAGAGACAGATGTGCCATATGCTGACCAGTGTTGTAAAATGCTGATTTGAATGTACCACTGTGAGAGGTACTATTATTATAATCTTTCAAAGACAAAAGTAAAAGATGGTGGGCAATATTGTAAAGACATTATCTTAATAAGGCTTGTCCTGAGACCAGACTTTTGATTTCAGTGCCGGATAAACAAGTGTAGTATCACAGTACTTGATTCCAAATGATACTTAAAACAATACCAATCATCAAATGTAAGTCAAACATAAAACAAAGTTCATACTTTGATAGGCTTTTTTTAATTTAGTCTGTTTTTATGGAGGGAGAATACAATACAGCATAGTGATCTTTTTTAAATAAACAATTCCAAATAATTAGAAAACCTAAATTTAATGTATTTAATTGATTGCCAGTTTGCAATATGGAAAAACGTTTGATACATCATGCAACCATAACTGCAATACTTAAAGACGTATTTGTCATACACAATGATCACATTTTTTTGTTTTTCTTTGAGAAGTTGGAACATATAAAAAGCACCAAACAGTGCTATAATGCCAAATAAATGCATGATAAATACAAAATTATCAATGCAATGATTATTATTCAGTGTTCACTGCACTAACTTCAATTAAACAGCACTAATTAGCTTAACATCTTGTTCAATTAAGCATTTAGAAATTATTCAGTAATTTGTGTTGTTTATAACTCCTGTCAGTTTGGTTCCAAATGTTTTAGAATTAGTTATAGAAGTACTGATATTATAGAGAATATTCATTTACAAATAATAGATTTGCCATGTCTGGGAAACATTGAGACACAGATGCAGGAATTCAATGGACAGACAGATAAGGTTTAATCCATAAGGTTTGATCACAAAATCACCAAACCAGATCAGGGGAAAATGAAATGAAATGCAAGTCAGGCCTGGTCATGGTGGCGTGAGCTCTGGGAAAACAAACACAAGTTAGAACGACTTCTGGGTAGGCTGGACATAAATAATGATGACCGAGACAGGTGTCAGGTGAGAGGTGCAATTAATTTAGTCTAAGGCCAAAAGGTAATAAGAAACATAAACTAACAATGTGAAAAAGCAAAAAGCAAACCTAGGTTCTGTAATCTAGTGACAAGGATCACCAGAGGTGGAGTGGAGGTGGCAAAGCTGTGACAATATTGAAGAAATATATTAATATTAATTTAAATAAACTTAAATTTACCAGGATTTTTATTTATCTAGACAGAAGTAACTTTAAGATCTTCACATTCCTTTTAGATCTGTATTTGAAATGTATTTTCATTTGAGTTTAGCTCCTGTACTAAACTGATTGTCAAGTTTATATTCCATTGGTGGTCAATATTTAGTGGTCAATGTTCAGCTGTATCAAGATTGATATAACAATATGCAGACATACATACTGTTTGTTCATAAATTTTGTACAGATTTCCAGCCATTCATATCGTATAGATTATCTAAACCGTATAGATTAACTAAACAGATTATCTAATCTGAAATTTAATCTAATCTATTTCAGGCTGAACGAAACATTGCTGCAGCGGCATTTTAAGATGGACCAGAAAATGGGAATAAGATTCTGAGGAATAAGCACACCACACAGGAGAACGTTAGCACTGTCATACAAGACTGCCTCAGTGCAAAAGTCAAAATGTGATTTCAGTCATGATCTTGGTATCAGGGGATGCTAACATATAAAGTAATCCCCCAGTTTTATGCGGATCAGGAGTCGTGGATTCAGTCACATGCGGATTTTTTCTGAGAACTGAGTTCTCCACAATACGCGGAAATCACAATAACGCGGAAACTGTAAATATTCTCTCAAATTTTTTTTGTGCTTTTTTCATGCCAATATGGGGGGGGGCATTTTAGTTCTAAATTATTAAAAATATATAACTTACTAATAACAAATAGTAATCCAAATATAAATTCAGTTAAATTTCCAGTTATTGGCTGCTGCTCTCCTGTTCTCCTGTTTTCGTTTCATTCTTCTAAAAGCCCTATGCCGCCCAAACAGACTGCCGTTCTGGACTTTTCCAGAAGAGAGCGAGAGAGAAAAAGAAAGAGAGAGAGAGATTTAAATTCAGCGCGGCAGAACAGCTGTTCTGGACTTTCCCAGAGAGAGAGTGTAAGAGAGAGAGAGAGACAGAAAGAAAAAATGACTGAAATCAAAACACTTTAATTTAATTTTAAATTCAGCTTAATACATTACCCTTAACAAATATGTATACAGGGGCGGACTGGCAATCTGTCCGTTCTGCCATGCTGAATTTAAATTTCACTCTCACTCTCACTCTCTTACACTCTGGAAAAGTCCAGAACGGCTGTTCTGACACGCTGAATTTAAATCGCTCTCTCTCTCTCCAGAACGCACAGATTGCCAATCCGCCCCTGTATACATTTTCATTAAGGGTAATGTATTAAGCTGAATTTAAATGAAATTTAAGTGTTTGGGGAGCATATTT
>JBBJLS010000011.1:16513440-16534271 GCA_037577275.1 Bryconaethiops microstoma
GGTGCCTGCGGTTTAATAAAAACCACATGCAAGTCTATTGCAAATCTAATATTACTCATAATTCAAAAAGTTGATGTTGCTGAAAAAAGCAGATCTGAAATCAGCATGAAAAAATGGTTTAGAAAAGTGTGTTGTGGTTTTTGCTGATTACAAGAGAATTTTTTTTGTTGACCTGTGTTATTAAGAAAAATATAATTAACTAATTTTGTAACATAAATATTACTGTAAATTCAGCTACATTTACATATAAAAATAACAAAATTTTTTGGTACTGTCCAGAGAAAACAAAGAAAGTGTGTCTTGGGATGGTGAAATACCGCTGTACTCAGATGCGGGAGGTTTGAAAGTTGCCAATCCGAGAATGCTATTTATTTCTCCTTGCTGCTGATCGGATACTGCCCTTTGATGCATCCCCTTTCTGTACTCAGAAGCGGGAGGTTTGAAAGTAGCCAATCCGAGAATGTTATTTATTTCTCCTTGCTGCTGACTGGACTGTGACGCATCTGTAGAAGCTGCAGATCAGAATTTCCCCCATGGAGTGTGTTGAGTGTTCTTGTGTTTTTCGTTTTGTTCTTCTTAAAGCCCTGTATTTTTTTCCCCTGTAAATTAAATGAATTAATTACTGTATTTACCCTGCTTATACCAAAGAAAACGACAGTGCATACCAAAGAAAACGCATATGCATGCCATGAATAACAGTGCACTCTATATAAGGGTAATATTACATTCTAGCACTGCAAGAGTTCAATGTACACTGTACAGTACGAATACAGGTTTATCTCTACATTTTCTTTATGAGTAATGAGTTTAAAATGAAATTAAAGTGTTTTGGGAGCATAGTTGGGGGCATATTTAGGGTTTGCACTATAAAAATAGGCATTTTGCAACAACGGGGTTTTTCACTATACGCGGGTGCTCTTGGAATGTAACCCTCGGCTTTCTGTATATATAAAACACTTTATCTTCAAGGTATACATGCATATATTTACCACATCTCTGTCTCTGGCATGCCTATTTGAGTTCTAAAATAGCTGGGTCAGTGTTAGAACGGTCATGTTGAAGGTGAGTGACTAAGAGGTGAGTTTTCATCTGGCCTTGCATACAGTTTGTGTATTGCCTACCCACATACATAAAAATTAGTCTAGAATTTTTCCATCCTTAAGCACATCTGTTCACTGGAATCCTCTCCAACCTCCCCATGCATACTTTTCTCACTGTGTACTAAAACTTGTTTGAATTAAACACTGGCCTGTTGTGCATTAACATAATTTATCAAACAAATGTACCTCTGCCTGAAATATTTGCTACACTGTGTGGTAATTATGAATACTTGCTTATGTGGAAGCTTGAGACTAGCTATCATCAATATGCAGATCACTGCTGTAGAACTGGCAGGAAATTAAAGCTAAATCCCCCTGCCCTTTAAATGCAAAAAGATGAGGTTGAGGCGTGCTTAGCATAGGCTGCACCATTATGGATATTACATTACCAGAAACAGAAGGAATCACCATGCTTCCATAGCACAAGATGATCTTGTAAATAAGCAGTTCTGAGTTATGTGGAGGCACAAATTTTAATAACATTTTGGAAACCTAATGATCACAATGGTGAATAATCACAATGGTGAATATATAGAAAATATTCTCTTCCTCATTGGCAAGAATGGAGTATTTGTGATGTTTTGTGGTCTTCTGACATGGCCTTCTCAGTTCTCTAACCTAAATGCCACTGAAATCTTAGGGGTGAGCTGAAAGGAGGATCCAGAGAGATTCTGTATTGAGAAGTGGTGTCAGATTGCTTGCTTTGCATTATCCATTTTCATCAAGCATTGTAAAGCAGCATACACACTATTGTGGCAAATGCGAGTTACGCATCACCCTGTACCGTGGCAAGGTAGTAAACCACTGTTCAGAGGAACTCAAACACCCTAAACAGACGTCTTTAACTGAATATTGTATGATTCAATTAGACAACATGTTTTTGATAGTGTGCAATCACTAGCCAACAGAAACATTTTTGTTTTTGGTTATGTGCATAAGCACTGCTACACTGGGTAATGTCATTGCATTTATCTCTTGTTGTACAGACAAGTCCCGCAACGATTATGAGTGATAATCCATTCTACTGTACAAAGCCACAGCTCATTTATGACTGAAATAGGTTGAATGAAGCATTTTAAACAAAGAAGGTGAAAACTGTGGTAACGTGTTCCTGAAAGTAAAAATTCTTAAATAGTTTTTGGTGTGAACATATAGTTACACAATTTACACTCCTTTTCATCCCAAAGGTGTTTAAGATGTCACTTGTATTGTTTACAGTGATCTTAGGCTCATGTGCAGCTCCTCCAACATGGAAACCCATTTTATTGCACAGTCCTTACGTTAATGTTGCAAGTGCAGTTACTGATGTTGTTCTTGCACAACCTGAGTAGAATGCATGTGCCTTCAGCACACTAGGCGACCTGCATAAAGAGGTTGTGCTAAACACACATTTCCCTTCAAGACTGTCAGTGTACAATTGCTCATGTTGCTGTACTGCCAGGTGGAATGAAGCAGGGCTAAGACTTAAAAAGTGGTGCTATTTGTGTGAAGGTTTTTTTCCCCTCTCGCTTTCTCACCCACCATGACATGAATTTTTTTCTTCCTCGTTGAACGATTTGAATGTAACTATACAGCCAGAGAGAATGGAGCAGCCTTGCTGTTGCCTAACAACCACATTCCTGCCAGCTGAGGATGAAAAATGACTTGCACTAATTGAATTTTACTTCTTTTGAATGTAATGACACTTAGACAACATTCAAGGCACAGCAATTCTTGACATTCAGCTTTGGAATGAAACTGCCAGTGTGATGTTTATCCATGGTCAAGGTCCACCCATTCAGCATGTTCTGCTGGCTTTTTTAAATGAAGCTCTTTGGGAACACACCATATGGTGGCACTGATATAACTGAAAAAAGAGACTTTAGCTCTGTCTATAGATATGTGTTACATTCACCATGACCATTTAACATGGCTGCTGTCCAGCACTGCCGTCATAGATGAATCTGAATACTGTTTCAGAATATTCCCTATTGGCCTGTTGTACTCATACCGAAATAACCTGATCCTAGATTGATTTCATTTTTGCTCTTAGGTCCTCTTATGACATTTGTGCAATACATTTTTAATTAATTTAAATATTCTCTGTTCTAATTGCCTAGCATATTTTGTACCTTGTTCAAAAAGCAGGTTACAGTACTTCTCATAGCCTCAATGTAAGTGCAATAGATAAGCTGCTAGAAGCTAAAATTTTTTTTTTGTGACGGCATAAAAACAAGTGCAACAAAGGCTGTTTTTAAGGTTCATTCTATAGATTTGGATGTCAATGAATTTTAAGTGAGTTGTACATTTTACAATTTTGACAATGTTCACATGAGAAACTAAATTTTATTGACATTTCAGTAATATGGGCCTTTTAAGATCTGGCATAGTAAGTGCAATAATGTACACTGTAAAGAAATGTGGAAATGTTCATTGTTTAACAGAGGAAGTTTTGTGAACTGTAACCACGAAAACACTATTCAACATATAGAAATGCAGTTAAACTGCTTTATATCACACAAAGCATGTTTGCTGTTTTGAACTGACAGCATCTCTTTATGTGAAGGCTCTTGGTTCAAAAAGAGATTTAGCATTTTTGATGTTGCTGTTTTGGCCAATATTGTTGAGAGTGTATCTCCCATTCAAGTTTTTATTCAAATGGGCCCCCAAAATGGTGTTTATTTAGGGACAGCCAACACAGCAGTGTTTGACATGCAAAGAGAACAAAATGAAATGCTGCTAGTCCACTATTTCCAGCCCCTGCATTTTCAGAGTGAGACAGAGAGGGTGCGCTTTGGCTCCACATCTTCTCAGCTCTTGGGGGGTGGGGTTCACACTTGGTGAATCTGACATAAGTAATCTGGCTCTGTTTGATGAACATAAGGTGCAAAAAGCATCCCAACCAATTGAATCTGAATGTGTTGGAAAAATGTTTCCCGTAAATGCACAGTTCTACATGGAAACATGACAGTATGTAGAATTATATTAAGTGACTGTTTTTTTCAATATTGGCTGTGTGCACTGTGTCTCCAAATTCCCATGCTCATCAAACAATGTAAATACTGACACTGTAACAGCTAGAATGATTAACTGACTAAGTTTTCACAGAAACCTCCTACCTATTTTATATATTCTTTTACTTCTTCTGCCCTCTTATATACATTATTTAATTCTTATACTGTGTAGATCATCAGCTGAAAGCCATACCAGTGGTAAAAGCTATGCTTCATTTGTTTGTTTCTTTCTTTATTCACTTATTTTGCTACACAGAACATTGTGCTCCCAATTAGTCAAGCTTTTGTCTCTCCAACTCTGACACTGACATATGGCAAAATTTGTGCACGATCAACTTGAGATGGCCAAGCACAGAAAATAATGAGAGTCGACTGCATGCTAGCATTAGGTCACAGAGAGGGGTTATCTTTTTTTTCTCTCTGCCATTTTATATTATGGGCAGAATATTCTGAATTAATTATGAATTCAACTGTACTGTCTACTGTTTACTATTAACTAACTGTAACGTCACTAGGCAGTGGCCACCAGAGGCTGCCCGTTTCCTTTTGGTGAAAGACTTTTATTATGATACATGTTTGAGTACACCGGGTTTTAGTTAGGGTAATCATTAGTTTCAGCTGACCGGTGTTTTTGGATAAGTGATGTTTAGTTTCTATTGGATTGTGTGCCTTCTGTTTTAGGTATTTAGTTCAGTTTAGGTTGGACCTCTGGGTCCTGTTCCATGAAACAGGATTAAGGGAAAGTCTGGCTTACTTTCCCTTACTTTCCCTTGAAATAAGACAGACTTTCTCTTAATCCTGTTTCATGGAACAGGACCCTGGTGTTGGTCCACTGGCTTCTTGTTTAGTTCAAATTTACTCCTGTCCTGTCTCCAGTGTTTTGGTTGTTGTTTGTGTTTAGGCCCTTGTGCTTTTTTTTTAAATACGAGAAAGAGTAAAAGTATGGAAGTCTGCATCTGTGCCTCCCTCCCCTGCCTGGAGACAGGCATTCTGACACTAACAATATCATGTTTCACTATCCCACCCCCATCTATCATAGACTAAAATTGTTCAGCCAGCTCAGAGACCTATATACACATACTTTGTTTCACTGAAAGTATTTTTAAATTTGCGGCCTTGTTTTATATGTTGTAGCCTAGCTGTTAGATACTGTAGTGCATATGAATGATGTTAACTAATCATAATATTTACTTTTGGGTTTTATTCCAGTAATGTTGCTGAGTTAATCAGCTTTGTCTTCCTGTGCCCTTATGACACATAGAGTCCTCATTAATAAGTTTCATTTTGAGGGGATCATGAGTTTAGCTAGGGTCACAACAAAGTAGCAATGCAATTAGAACTCTTTTGGCATATGCAAAATGAATTTGTTATACCACTGGAGTAATTATCATGTGTGATGGCTTCAGTAACTCCCAGGGCACTGGCATCTTTCTTCTGTGCATTAGCTGGAATGTTGAACCTAGTTGTAGTGACCAGGAACTGAAATATAGTGAAATGAAAAATTATTCATAATTATTTCTCACTCTTAGCAGAATGAAGTGGAAAAATTCTATCAAAGTGTGTATTCTAAACTTTCAATACTACATTCATGTTTGTATGTATTGTTTTATTCTGATTTTAATGTGATCTAAAGTTATTGTTGCATTATGGTCTATTTTTGATATACATACAAAATGTAAACCATTTGTGCAGGTAGTTCCTTATGTAAACTAGATGTCATTGCAGTGCATAATAGGACCATTGTAGAAGTTGATAGAATAAGCAGGAGAGGAAAAAACAGCAGGGTCCAAGCACAATGTCTGAATTAGCCCAAATAGCAAGAGGTTGGATTAGTTGACAACTTGAAATGTGCAATATTGAATTTTGTAAATAAAGATTTAAAGACAAAATAAATTTTTTGACCATAGACCAAACCATGTCAGAGGAATAGAAGAAAACATTTTGTAGCTAGACGATTTGTTTGAAATTTTGGGTAAATACCATCTATACATCATTATAAATGTGTTTCTAGAGTCATTCACATGTCTTTCCTACTCAATTTTGATTGGCCGTTGGCAGGTCATTATATTAAGCCAGCCAAATGGAAGTGTGGGTAATGTGGGCAAATATAGTCAATAGTAAATTTTTAAAAAATCCCTAAAGGGTTTTTTCAGATATTGAAATGTATCTGTTGCAGTGCCCCCTATGGTGCCTACCCCACTTCAGAGGGCGTTAGTGCAAAGGCACATTCTCACCCATTCTGTATCTGCCATGTGGGGCTACAAGCATGCCAAATTTCATATGGATTTATGAAGTGTAACCATATAAAACAGTCAAACAAAAAATGTAGGAAAAACATCATATCTATGCAAAAAGTCATTTGACTGTATAATTTTATTAAAATACAGCATGAGAATAGTTATAAAGACTAATGGTTAAGGGCTATACCAAAAGTGCTGAGGGAGTGTCAATGGCAACATTCTTTTGAGAAATAGTACATCATCTAATGCAGATTCACTAAAATTAGTTTAGTTAATTCCTAACAGGTGTCTATTGACTGGTATACACTGATGCTGGCCTCTAAAAAGACATGCCAGATGGGTGGGGAGTTTGATTCCATGCAGTTCTGTTGTCCAGGAATCACAGCTGCAGTTAGCAGTAGATAATGTATTCTAGGTCAGTTTTCCAGAATGACACTGACCCTCAGAATGCTGAGATGGCTCACATTGGCCAGTCAGTTTTGTACTAGCCTCACGAGACTGTTTTTAAATTGCCTTCCTACATATACTACATACTCACTTTGGTGGTGGGTAGTAACAAATATTATTAAGCACGGACTTGTCTCAGAATCTGGCCACCCCCTTCTGTGCTAACAATTAATTACACTACAATCCACTACAGTTATTAATTACACTTGCTTAAAATTTTAATATGTTACCACATTTAGCCTCTTTTTAACATAAAAAATATAGCAGCCAATGTTAATCTTAAGCCAGTGTGTTAATGTTGATTAATCAGTTGATCCAAGATATGAGTCTTTTTATGTTGCCCATGTGTGTTTGGGTGTAACCATAAATAATCCAGTGTGCCACAGTAATACTTCTACAAAAAGCTGAACAATATTATGCCACTTAGATAGACCCTGTTTATGCCTGGTCATTTCATGGGACTAGTATCTGGATTATATTCTTATGTTTTAGCCGCATACATTTACATTGGGTAGTCAAATGATTCTCTGATCAGCCACACAGAAGTCCGATTACTGTGTGTTTCATTAGCACAGTTTGTTGTAGTGAGACAGCAAAATAGGGTGAAGAAAGGTAAAGTGGAACTAAACTGGAACTTTATTATATAGCTCATCCAGAGTGGGATATGGAATTAAAATTAAACTGCGGAGTAGAAACTCATGAATGGCTTTTTCATAAGCAGAAGTGCAGGTTAGGCACTGTGACAGTAGTGGTAGGGAGTTTGGTTGTTTTTGGTTGTTTGGGAGTGTGTCTTGGACAGATAGATGTCTTTAGACTGTGGCTCGAATACATCTCTGACCACCTGCTGAAGTGGTTTGAGCAATCACATTTATATCTGTTTTAAATACATCTTGTGTGCATTAACATCTGCATTTTTATGTGGCTTGGTCTTATCGAGATATAATCCTGATACACTCCGTATAAACGAGTTATGGACGCTAAACTTAGCAAGCGTCTATTGAATTGAGTTAGATTTTCATTTGCAGCTTTGCTCTAATGCCTCACACCAAACTACATCAGCCATCTTATTCAGGGAGTCAGAAAATCATTGTTTTTATGTGGGGCTTTTCAATCTTGAATGTTGCAAAAGCTGAAAATTGAGACACTCTGTATAAACATCTGAACCATTCGATATGAACATCCGAAACATTTTAAATGATCATCTGAAGAACTTTCCATGAACATGTGAAACACTTTATACATCTGGATCTAGAATGCCCTCACTGACCCAGTACTTTTCTGAAAGGTTGTGAGCTTATAACAGTAATCTTAATCTAACAACAGTAATATGTAACCAGCCTATAAGAATGTTCTCTTTGTTCTTTTTTTCTTGTTTTCTGTTTCATTAAATGTAAATGATGTGAATCACCACATTTACTTGAAAGTACGTACCATGATAAATGCAGAGTTCACTGATTCTGAATGTGTAAAAACTTTCTAACTTGGGAGCATTTTGGCACTTCCTTCTGGATTCATTTCTTCCCCTGACTTCATGTGGATTTCCTTCCATGGCATTTGCTAGCTTTGTGTGGATTTGTTTCCATGGCATCCGAGCTTGGTGTGGAATTTTCTTAATGGCGCACCGTGGCTTCATGCCATTGTCTACCCTTGGCGTTTGACAGCTTCATGTGGATTTGTTTCCATGACATTTAGTCACAACTCTTTCTGTCTTAGAATGATGTTGAAAAGTTACAGGTCAGGCACTCTGCATTTATTGTAAATTCCCATTTTTGTGACAGCTGATTTCAATGTTGACATTTTAAAAATATGATATTAATACTATGTTATTGTTAAAAGCCCTCTGTTTAATGAAAGTTTTTAATGTCGGGGGGAAGCATCGGTGTATGTCTCGGCCGCTATGCAGGGTGGGGGGTGAGGTGTTGGGGGGTGTTGGGGGGGGGTGTCACGCAGAGCTCTATGTCTTTGCTTTTGTCCGGGAAACAAAAAGTGGGGGGGACAAAACGAATGGTTTTGAAGATTTGGTGGACATGTCCCCCCTGCTATAATGGTTCCAGCACACATAAATATAGGGCAGTCAATCAGACAAAAGCCTGTTTCCTTCTAAGAACTTATAAATTAATTTACAGATTATGACTGTTTCTGGTATATGCTGTCATGGCTGGTACCGCTCGGTCACACCCGCAATGTAGCTCCTCGCCCGAGTATTAGGGGATTTACGACTCTAGGCGTGAAGGTATGTGTGTGAGGATGTGTGTGTCTAGTTGTTAGGTGTCTAACAGCCCAGGTGTGAGTCATGGAGCTTCATCAGCACCAGATCTGGGTGGCTGGGCGCCTGACGACATGTCCACCTGTTATGTGTTCACAAGATGTAATACGAGTTTAGTAGATGATTGTCCTCTTGGTGTGATTGGCTGTGGGTGAAAGGTAATGAGTTTAAATGCCAGTCGTGCCTCTGAATCCTTGTGTGGTCACACAGTCCGTACCCTGGTGTTGGAGGAAGAAGGCTTGTGTCGTGTTTTTGCGTTTACAGGAATAACACAAGAGAAAGTCAAGCTCATCTCAGAAACCTGTGCCGAGTGAGAAACCCATATCTACCCTGAAGTGAAAGCGGGCACAAGAAGGACAGTTCAAGCTTCAGAAGTTCTGCAGCAGAGCCCTTAGTTTTAGTTTGTTTTTTTACTCGCAGTGAAGGTCCTACGAGACGTTGTGTGTTTTGGAAATTGAACTTCTTTGATTAAAACTTCTATAACGGCAACCCCGTTGTCGGAAGTGTGTTTCCACGTGAGCCAACATGACATATGCACTCACACAAAGGTCGTATGTTTTCCTTACAGGAGCAAATCAGTGCAGGAAAAAACAATATAAGGACAAAGTAAAACATAAAAACAATATAAAAAACAATATAAGGACAAAGTAAAACATTTTTACCCTACAAAGTAAAAATAAATGATGCCCCGACTCTTAATTTGATAAGTTTAAGCTTAAATGTTTAAACATTTACATACTTGAGTATGTAACTTGACTTCCACTTTTGATTAAATATTTGACTCTGTAGTCATACTTTAACTGAAGTATTGTTTCACTGTACTTTTTCCCATCTCTGTGCACATCCATTTATCAGATAATCATGAGATATTTATCAATCAAAGCCAATGTGTATTTGCTCCATGCACAAAACAATCTGATCATGACAAGCTGAAATATTTATAGTGCTTTGAGCAAGCAAAGGTGGTGGGAGAGAAAATATGTCCACTTGCTCCAATGTGCTGTTACATTTTTGCATTTTTAAAGGAGATCATAAAAACACAACCCCCATTCCAGGGACATTTGTTATTCAAAGTGAACCTTGAGGATACTGCTCAGCCTCAGTATCCTGTGGGTAGCGCTGAGAGGGAAATGGCTAAATGTTTAATAGAACTGGTGTGACATCAAAGGCGGAAGGTTATGTAACGTATGGGCCAATCAGCTGTGCCACTGTTAGATTTCATGCTTAAATGGGACTTGGTGGCCGCCGATTGTTGAACTTTTAATGAGGTCTGGCTTTGCATATCTTTATTCATTCGTCCACCTTTCCCAAAGCTCTTGGTGACTGATATCTGGTTAGATGGGACTAATGCATTATTAATGCTGATTTGTTTTTGCTTTTTTTTCGTATGACTGATGGAAGAAACACTTTGCTCCCAGTGCTCCATGCCTTCTAAATGAGATCCCATACAGGATCTTGAAGCATCACCAAAACCTTTTGACTCTGAACCGGAAGAGCAGCCCCAGCCACTCTACCCACAACCTACAAACAAGTTAAATTTTGATTAATGTTTGTGCCTTGTCTTCATTGTGTTCGGAAGCTTGTCAAAGGACACTACTGCACGTTTGCATTTGTAAGTCCATTGCTCATCATGTGCTGCTTCCTCCTTGTGCTCTTTTCCATACTCTTGCAGCATAAAGGCCCAGCTCTCAGCTCTTTTCCATCCGCCATTACACAAATGTGCTTCCAGATGAGACTTCAGTGGTGCAAGTAAAACATATCATAGCTTATCCTCATGTCTTTGTGAAACAAAGTACATATCACTAGTATGCTTAAAGTATATGAAGAATATTAAAACAACTTTTTTCATATATTTTACGGAAAACATTTCTTCTGTATTTTGTGTTATATATGCTTCAGAAATAAACTTCTTTTGAAGTGATACATTTAGACAGCGGGGACCAGAGTCTCTGAGCGCTACTCAAAATCCCCCTAATTTGAATTATTTTCTAATTTAAGTTTTTCTATATAACTGTTATGTTTGTGCAGAAACCTCTGATCAGATCTGAGTCATCTTGTCACATCCCTGCCGCCTCCACCACGCCCCCAGTGCTCGCAGTCACTGGACTACAGAGATGGGGTTGTCCTGTTACACCACCCTGTCTTTGTGTAGGTTTGTTGTGGTTTGGTGCATTGCTAGGCAGCACACCTGTGTTATGTTCAGCCCTCGTGTTCTCCCTAGAATGATGTGGTCAGGCTTTCCCTTGTGTCTCCAGGTGGCTCCCCTTATTGGTTAACTCAATGATTATTGCCTTGTGTTTCTGATTGGTTGTTGTGTTCCCGCTCCCTTGTGTCTCCAGCTTTAAAACCCCCAGCTGTTCCAGAAGTCATCAAATTCCATCTGAGTTTTCTGGTTTCATGTTTGCGCTCTCTCGTGTTTGGCTCGTGGACTCTCTTGGCTGCCTGAGGAAAACCGTAGCAGTAAACAGTAAGAAGTGATCGCTGTCGCTTGTGTTTCTAACTAGTATCCAGCACAGCTGAAGCGCCCTCAGGCTAGGATTACCCCTTGTAGATTCTGCACAGTGTGGAGAGTCTGAAATATTGGGTTTCCTAAGGCTCCTGGATTGGAACACAACCATCAGGACCATTCCAGTTGGATCAGAGTATTCAGTTACTGAACGAATTCCTTTCACGTATCTGTGAGAGAGAGAGAGACTGCCTGTTAAAGTGCTATCTAGCACTGTATTCTCAACTGACTGCTTGTGTTTGTGTGATTAAAAGTGGTTTGTGTTTTGTAACTCCTGCATCAGTGTCCTCCTTAACTGTGATGACATGACAAATCTAAGAGTCACCTGAACACCTTTTGTGAAAGATCGTATGTTTTTTTTACATTTATTTTTTCAAACGACTTAACATAGTGTCACAAATTTGCTTAGTAATAGTCCAGATAGTCCATTCTTTGCACTGCTGCTGTTTATTTCCAGGCTTAAATGAAAGAAATTCCAGATTTACAATGTAGACTATCACTGAGCGATACACTATATGGACAAAAGCCTAGGGACACACTTCTTAATTATTGAATTTAGGTTTTTCAGTCATACCCATTGCCACCAGCAGATATGTCCCCAGTCAGCAGCCACTAGAGGCCGCCATTGTTTAAGGTATATGTGGGACTTCTGTTTTGAAAATGTGGTTTTATGTAAATTGTCTAACTTCATGTCTTCAGTCAGCTGTCCAGTGTTTAAGTTTAGTGATTATACATTCTCAGTGGTTCATGTCAAAATCGGTTGTGTATTTAAGTTGCCTTGTTTCATGCCCATGTGTCGGTCTGCCGTCTTTTGTACCCATCTTTTGTACCTTCTTTGTGAGAGAGTCCATTGTCTTCTGTGTCTTGGTTTTGGAGTTCGTTTCTTTGTGCAGACGCAGGCTCCGATGCCCTCACAGAGTACTCCGGCTCCTGAGCCGACGCCGAGGGACATCTTCTCTTGTGTTCCTCAGGCCCCAGTGCTGGTCCCTAGGGAGGCCCCCCACACCTGCACCCAGGAAGCAGCTTTTCATGCCTGTTCTGAGTGCACTGACAACGGCGCCAATGGCAGCCCTGAGGACATGGGCTCCCATGCCCACAGCGAGTGCACCGGCTTCTGTGCCAGTGCTGAGGGACGTCTTCCCTGGTGCTCCGCGGGTCCACACACTGGCCACCCAGCTGGCTCCTCCCTGGCCGACTCCCATGCTGGCTCCAAGGACCTGGGTCCCTGTTCCTGCTCCTGAAGCTGCAGCCCCTGTGTGTGTTCTTGAAGCTGGAGCCGCCATGTGGGTTCCTGGCAAGGCAGCACCTGTTCTTGTTCCTGATGCTGCAGCCCCTGTTCCTGCTCTCTACGCTGCAGCCACTGTTCCTGCTCCCTACGCTGGAGCCTCTGTCCCTGCTCCCGATGCTGCAGACCCTCTTTCTGCTTCCATCGCAACAGTCTCCGTCCCTGTTTCTGTTCTGGGGTCACTTTTTCATGCCTGTGTGTCGGGCCACTGTCTTTTGTACCTGTCTTTTGTACCATTTTTGTGAGAGAGTCAACTCTCTTCTGTGTCTTGGTTTTGGAGTTTGTTTCTTTGTGTTTTGGCCCTCGTGCCTTGTTTGAGTTATTTTTGTTATAAATAAAAGTCAAAGCCGCAAGTGTCACCAGTATATAAAATCAGACATTTTGGACAAAGCGATGCATTGAATTTTGTGGACAGTTTGGGGAAGGCCCTTTTCTATTCCAGCATGACTATGGCCCAGTGCACAAATCAAGGTCTATATAGACATGCATGGATGAGTTGCATGTGGAAGAACTTGACTGGCTCGCACAGTCCCTGGCCTCCATCCCATCAAACACCAGTGGGATGAACTTGAACAGAGATTGCTGCAAATGGGGGACCAACTCCATTTTAAAGCTTATGTATTCGAATATGTTAATTTAGCTCGCAATTCATGTAATGGTCAGGCACCCCAATACTTTTGTCTATATAGTGTATAAATAAAAGTATACTACATAATTTTCATTATATTCAATTCATTATTTTAACTGTTTAATTTTAATTAATATAAACTGAGCTGTACTTTAGTGTACCGTAACATGTGCTTGAATAATAAGCTCTTGTTCACACATTGCATACAGTGGACACAATAACATAAGTGTCTGGAGATGGACTTGTAGCCTTAGTATTACCCATGCTTTTCTGCAGTTTTATTTTTCAAATTCTCAGACAGACCTTTTGGCTCCTTTTGTTTCTCCATGATTAGTGGGAAACACACAGACATACAACACAAAGGTTACCTGAAAGTTTTACAGGTTTACACCTGAAAGTTGTCACAGGTTGGTTCAATTACAAATTAAAGGAAGTTTCCTTGCTCAATTTCTAAAGGACAGCAATAATATTCTCTACTTTTCTGTGTTGTTTCAATGAAAACAATGAAATAAACAAAAAATATTAGCTGGCCCAAAACAACATGTTTTATGGTGTGTATAAAGTGTAAACATGTAAAGTATCTACTTTAAAACGATCAGATCTGGCGGCAGGAGCCGTCTTGTCGCTGGAATGAGGCTTAGCTGCTCGGCTAATGGGCTTAGCTACTCGGCTAATGGGCTTAGCTGCTCGGCTAATGGCTTTAGTGTCCCCACATCACTAAGTGGAGCTGTAACTGTACAAAACGAATCTACAACTAGAACATCTAGTACTGGGGCTGCAGCTTCTGTGCTACACACTGTCACTGGGGCTGCAGCTTCTGCGTTCGAGTGCATAGCTTTCTGAAGCCGTCTTGGTGCTGGGATTAGTGGCAGGAGCTGTCTTGGCACTGGAATGAGGCTTAGCTGCTTGGCTAATGGGCTTAGCTGCTCGGCTAACGGGCTTAGTGTCCCCACATCACTAAGTGGGGCTGTAACTGTACAAAATGAATCTACAACTAGAGCGTCTGGTACTGGGGCTGCAGCTACATGGAACAAAACCAGAGCTACCACTTCTGTAATTGGGGCTGCAGTTTCTGGTGCTGCAGTGACACGAAGACTTTCTGAAGCCAGAGCTGCACACACCCTTACTGGAGATGGAGCTTGTGGCTGAAGCCGGGGAGCAGACGTGGGAGTCTAAAACCTTGGTGCTGGCACTGAACGCATGAGCCCCATGGGAGCCGCCTCAATGCTCGGGTGCGTGGCTTCGTGGCTCTCTCGCTCGACTGCAGGGCTCTCTCGCTCGGCGACTTGGCCCTCTCACTCGGCGACTTGGCTCTCTCGCTTGGTGACTTGATTCTCTCGCTTGGCGACTTGGCTCTCTCGCTCGATGGCTGGATGCTCTCGCTCGACAGCTGAGCTCTCTAGCTCTACTGCAGGGCTCTCTCGCTTCACTGCAGGGCTCTCTCACTCAGCGACTTGGCTCTCTCGCTCGGCCACTTGGCTATCTCATCTCTGCGAGGAGCAGTGAGATGGGCTGTGTGGCCTCAAGGAGTGGCGAGACTGACTTCGTGGCCTCGCGGAGCTGCTCTTGGTCGATGGTCACGACCAGATTTGCTTGTCCAACTGGCTTTGCTACTCCTCCATATCCTGGCGAGAGGGAGAGTGTTGGAGGAAGTCACAGACTTCATGGGCAGCTGGGGAGTGGGTGAGAGAAACAAGCGTCATGGACCACCATGCCTCCCCTCGTCTCCGAGCTGCGGATCTCCCGCCTCGCCATTCAGCAAGCCACAGCGGGAGCTCCTCCGCGGTTGGCTCCTCCAGAAGTCCAGATCTGCTTCCTCATCCTCCGACTCTCCCCCACACAGCAACTCGGTGGTGGAGAATCTACTCGTCCTCGTCGGTTCACCCCTGAGCTGGGTCCAGCTTGCCTCACTCTCGGCCACACCCCATTTCTCCAGGGGCTCGTCGCCCAGTCTGCTGCGCCATGATGGGTCGGTCCATCTGTCATATATCCCCTCTTCTCCCAAATGAGGGCAGGTGCACTAGCAGACTTCCATGTTCAAATCTTTTATTTTTCAAAACCAAAACAAATACAGGCACGCGGGCCAGAAACAAAACTCAAACTCAAATCAAAAGGAGACAGAGGAACATACAAACACATCCACTCTGAAAGACGGCGGACTGACAGCCCAGTACTTAGATACTAAACACAAATCCCTCCTGAGCACACCGGCAGCTGAAACAAATAATTACTTAACAAAACCCCAGTGTGCTCAGGAATCTTAACAAACCCTTGGCGGCCTCTAGCGGTTCTGAATATTTTTGGTTTTGTCAAAATATGTAACACGTAAAATATATTTTGTAGTCTAGTTTGAAGTATGCAGATCTGCATTGTTTAGGATCTTATTGGATCCATTGTACATATTATATACATATTTAGGTGCACGCTATAGTACAGAAGGATAATGCTGATTTTTTGTGAAATCATTACCTCTTCATTGTTAAAGAGTAATGGTTTGGAATGTGCTGACACAGCAGTAAGAGAGAAAATCAGAAATGTATCATTTAGTGCTTATGAGCCCTCAGTGTTTTATTTGTGTAGTTTTCAAAATACACACTCATTAATCCAATGAACCCATAGGATTATCATTCAGTTACTAGGCCATATTATCCAGCACTCTGTATTATTTAGTAATTATACTGTTATGTAAGGCATGTAGTTATGTAAGTCTGGTCATTGTAATGGGTTTTAAGAGTTCAAGATACTCCACTGCAAAAAATAACACTATTGTTAGAACTAAGTTTAGAATCAAGCTTAAAAAATGCTTTGGTAGGTGCTGAACTCAGGATGACAGGTAAGGGAATGGTTAGGAACCCATAGTAGTGTTGGTACAGTGGTGCCTGAGAGGGAAGAATTATTAAACAATAGGTCAAGAGAATAGTTATTAGGCTGACTTATGATCATAATTGTATCAGAATAGTGCTATAGTCCCTCAAGTTGGAGGATTTAAAATATCAGGAAAACAGTAACTGTGTTTGTGTCATGAATCAACTTTGATATATTGTCTGTAAAACTTTTTTAAGCACAGTCATGCTTGCTAGAGCAATAAAACCATGTTGCAGCTTTCCATGCATGGAATGCCTGTCACCACACATGACCAGGGGCTTAAAAGAATTTAAAGATTTGAATAGCGCAACAACAGCAACAGCCAAAACAACATTGTTATTATTATTATGATTGCTAACAGTTCTTCACACAGTAAGCTTCAGAATCACAAGTGTGTCTATTTTGACTGGTTTAATTTGTTACCAAATTATTTGCTGTGCTGAAACAGGCTACGGAAGTAAGAGGAGTTTCTCAGTCAGTATTCATGGCTTTTTTTGTGTGCTCTGAAAACATCATGCAGGAAAGCATAAAGGGGAAAGCGGCTCTCCCAAACATGTAAGGCCACTTCGACCCCAATGGTTTGGTTATTTTGCAGCAGGTTAAGAAAATAGGTGTATTAAAAATGAAATGAATAATAAAATGGATATTTCTGTTTCTCTTGTTCATTGTAGAGGATTGATGCCTATTCATATACTGCTAACATATTAACATGCTAGATTCACTGTTTTATGTGATTATTATTCACAATCAATCAAATGTTGTATTGAACATTGGTGTATTTGGTGTGTGTATATCTTTCTATTTTGGTGTTGTTCTATAAAGGCAATAGGTCACTCAAGGCTGCATTTTCCAGCGTTTTTACAGTGGTTAAGAAGAACATACAGAGCAGTACCAAGAGTGTTGATATTGTTTCCATGAAGCCCACAGTCACAGTGGTAGAGCAGTGCCAGGGAGACAGTTGAGGCAGCACAGTGTGGCCAGTGTTGCAGAGCTGAACTACTTCTGAGAGCCAATAGCAGGAGTAGGTCAAGTCACACTGCCCACCAGGCCCTCACACCTCCACTCCCGCACCTGTAATTGAACCCTGCAAAGAGGAACTACTGTAGAAGCAGTTGAGAACACTTTGACATAAGGCCTGTGCTTCTTGAGAGGATTGGAGGTAGTGAGGTGCTGCTTGCTTGTCCATCAAAACTCAAAAGTAATAAAAGGTGTGTGTAAGTGTGAAATGCCACCACTCAGGTGTCGCTGCTGTGAGCTGGATACCTCAGTTAGGTCTTGTACACTATGCAGGAAATCACTATACATTCAGTGTCCACCATGTTTATCACGGGTGTTTATTTTACTTAATTTTACCACAGCGACCCATAAAACAAAATAACAAAATCAAGATGTCTTTCATTTCTCTCTCCCCCTTGGTCATGACCCTAACTAGCATGTGGACACAAAAGCATTTGCCTTATTTTAGTTATTATGTAGTAGGTTTTATTTCACTTTATCTTGCAATGTGGAAATAGCACCATCCTGATAATGTGCAAAAAAGCATGCAATTCCTTAAAAGGAACAGGGTTGATTTTAAGCTGATCCTGTATACTGAATTGCAGCCTAGTGACAGTACTTGATTAGTTTAGGCTGCAAGCTTTATAGTTGGTTATATTGGCCATCAAACTTAAAAATCAAGGTTGTTGTATTGTGTTGCCTACAACATACTTTAAGAGGCATGAGAAAGTTAACTGGCATATTGATGAGGTACTATGATTCTGAAATTAAGTATGGTTTTTGTCTTGTTAGCTGTATGAGTGTGAGAAGTAAAAGAAACACAGAGAGAGAAATAAAGTAAGAGAGAAAGAGGCACATTAAACATGAAACTATAATTTGATCAAGTATAAAAGTTTTAAAATTAAAATAAATAGGTTTGTAAACAAGTAAACAGTTAACTCAGTAAAACAAGAGTGTAGGTCAAATCAATTCATGTAACAGTAATGGCAAGGAAAAATTTGTTATGAGAAATAGAGGGAGAGGTTGAAGAACGAACCCAAAAAAGGGAAAAGTATGCAGTGAGCATTATAAATGGGTAAAAAGTGGCCAGTGAAGTGGTGGAACACATAAAGGAAATAGGAATTGGTGTAGCACACATTTAATATTAGGAGTTCATTTACTGGCTGTGTGAAGATGGACCTGTTCATAATTCATTGAAACTTGAGAAGAAATTCTAAGGAAAGTGCGCATTCTAAACTAACAATTGGTACCTCATTTTTTGTGAGTATAGCTGATATTTTGTATTCAGTCTTTTTATAGTTTTGTCTTTTCCTGATGTTAAAATAAACGCAAAAAGGTAAGAAATGCAACTCCTACTTAACAGTACTGCAATCATGCTGCAGTAAATATTTTTATTGTATCTAAATCAGGCTGCACCCGTTCTCCTCAAATTAAGCAATCAAGGTTACCTTTTAAGAAGTCATGGTGAAATTGTTAATAACGTTTTATACCTGTAATCAAAAACAAGAGCAAAAGAACAGAGCAAGAACACCAAGGGTGAGAGATACTGAGCAAAAACATCAAGAAAACCATCAATCTAAAATCACTAAGCAAAAAATTCCAATATGAAGAACCAACAGAAAACAGACTGAAGATAGGAGCTATATATTCTGACTGAAAAAATGAGAAGTACCTGGCCTGGGGAGGACACAAGAACAAGACACAGGTTTACAGGATAACAAGGAGGCTAAGGCGGGGCTAAACAACAGATTCATATGGATCAGGTAAACAAAGGCACATGGTAAAGGTAAACAACCGACAAAAAAACAGGTAGAAGACAAAACATTACAAAAAGCCAAGTAACAGGGAATAGACAGGGAGAATGTTACCATAATATCTCATCGAGCAGTGCAAATCGATGTTGTTTGCATCATCAGATTGTGTCTTCAGTCTCTAATCATGTCTAATGAAGCATTTGGTAGCCTTCACCCGAAATAGCAGTCTATATTAGGGGAGATCTGGCAAGTGGATTTGGTTTATAATAAATTGTACAGAAAAATTTTTGGGTTCAAATAAATAAATTCACATGAGTGAAACTACAACTGACAATGTGCATCATGTGTATCATTTAGTTGTTTTTCTGTCTTCGTGTGAGATCTTAATTTAATCAATTTATTGGCAGAACATGTCTTTCTGAAGATGAAAACATTTGGTTACACCCCTAAATCCTTGGACAGTCATTTAGGAGTCATCTTTTCCCATCAAACATGATCTTCACTCATTTTGGATTTAGGACAGTGAAATAAATTAATAATGCCCATAACTAATAGGCACCATTACTTAGTCATTACACTGAATACAAAATAGCCCCTCACAGGTTTTAAAATAGATACAGATTATATTCAGCAAATATATTCTCCTACGTCACATCTCCTCATGTCTCCTCAATGTTTTTTTTTTTGTTCCTGCTATAGAACTTGAGAGACTCATCCTGCACCATTTCTTTTCACCACTTCTGTCCCTCCACAACCTCCTCCACCTCTCAATACATATTTATTTATACTACTTTCTATTGTTTTCCAGCAAAGCGTTGGTGAGGCTGAAATGAAAGAGCAGGCAGTTCAAAATGAAACCGCAGACAAAGTAACTCAGAGAGATGAGAGAGTGGTAGATAGAGGGATTGGGCTGGTGTAATGCAGCCAAGTGAGGACCTCTCTGAGGGGGTCACACTGTGTGAGTCATCCTCTTAGATGCCCCGCCCCCGGTGCCTTCCATTTATAACCAAAACATTAACTGTAGTCCAGCTGGTTTCCGCTTTAGTCTTCCCTGCCTAGAAGTTCTGCATGAAAGAACCAGACCTACCGATAATATGACATGAAAAAAACTGTGGTCACATGACCCAGTATTGGCATTTCCAGAAAAATATCAAATACTCATTCTCAGTACTCCCCTAGAAGCAATAATATTTACATTCTAAAAAGAACTATTATCGTAAGTATGATTGTCAGTCAGTCAAATTACTGAACTAGTGCTAGATTTTATGTGTGCAAAAACAAATTACCCTTCAGTATTGTATGCTCAGAGATCTTTGCAAATGTAAGGAATAATTCAGCAAAAAATCAAATTGTCCATGTAGTCGGTCAGCCAAGGCTGTAAATTGGGTTTCGACTGTAAATTGTGTTTCCTAAGTCAATAGTCAAATTGTTTTCTGTAAACACACCTCCCGGACCGCTCTCAAACTGCATTCAGCTCTTAAATTCACCTCAGTTTCTGCTCATTTCACTATTGCGTTTCCTAGTCAAAGGCATACACATATTTCTTAGATATTTATACTTTTTATTATTCACACTTACCTGTGGTTTCAGCTTTTCAGAATTTTTTACAGTGCTGAGCTATTTGGGGCATGCCATGTGTTGACCATATTTACTGACTCATGTTAAAGGGGGAAAGTAAATATTTTAATACTTTTCTTTGTTTTATTTCCTTTGGTGTTTGTGTTTCTCTGTCCACAGTATAATATTTCATT
>JBBJLS010000011.1:16551979-16573754 GCA_037577275.1 Bryconaethiops microstoma
TTCATGTGCCAGAAAATGAAAATATGCCAACTTGTTTGAAAAAGAGCAAAACAGGACAAAATCCAGAAGTATGTAATTCGTATGTGAGCACTCCTAGAAATCAGCAATCTTATTGTCTAGCTCCAAGGAATTTTTTTGAAAACAATGGAAATTAATAATCGCAGGTCTTGTGAACTTATGTTCAAAATTCGAGCTCAAAAGAATAAAAAATGAGTGTATAATAGCTCTTTTAGTGCCGCCATCTTGTTTCCAGAAATCCTTATTTTTATTATAGAATTCTAAATCAATAACCGCTTCAACACCGCTTCTTTCCTGTTCATTCTACAGAAACCAGTCCCGTTCAAACAGCGCGCCAGTAAAGAAAGGGGCGGAGCTACCCGTGATACCAGTATGACCAGTCCGAGCTAAACAGAGCTAAACACAGTCCGGAAAACTAGACAAATCAAAACACAATAAAACAACTCCGAAACAACTCCAAAACACTTTTTATCACAACCAGTCAGCTTATAGACACTTATAAAGTGAAGTGTCATAATTTCCAATCGCTTACTTTTGAAGAAATTCAGCTCGGGCACGCGCGTCTTCCAGTGCGTCTCTTCAGACCGTCGCTTCTATTTCCCATGGAAATTCTTATTTGCTGGACATTTATCCCCATCAAATGTCCTCAAAATATTCTGAAATATCCTGAATGTGGTCTTCTGAGTGTCTTTCCTTTGTTTGAGCTGAAAAAAATCGACTTATAAATCCAAACGCTCGGCCCAGACTCAGAGGTGCTTCTGATCTCAGATCAGCTTTCGCCGTATTTATACAGCCCAGGGAGAAGCCATACCCACAAATGACACATCGTTAGAATTCTCTTTTGATTTGCTACACGGCTGTACATGGAAATTTCAGCTAGAGGATAAGTGGACTGAGCGATTGTCCGTTAAACCCGGAGCGCCTCATTGGGTCACCGGAGATTTTGGGCTGTAACTTCCCGTAGGAGGGTCGGAGAGACTCGCGGGTGGGCTCGTTTGAATCCTAACAACTTCCGCTTTTGGTTTCTGCCATATAATCTTCCTTTTAATAAACCGATCATACCGAAAGAAATGATTTAATACTTCGGCGGAACGGTCACCTAGCAGTGGGAGGGTGGCGAAAGCAAACAGGCTACACAATTTACGATTAAGACTATATATACATATATTTATGTATTAGTCTTGTGTAGCCAATCATTAAAGAGATCTCATTAAGCTAATAACCAATGAAAACACCTGGAGACCCTCATCTTTTCATGAGGCCTTTGCGTGGGTGAAGGCCTGTGACTTCAGGAAAGAATGAAACAAACGGCACTCTCCAGGAGAACAAGGAGGAGGAGGAGGAGGAGGAGGAGGAGCAATGCAGATTACGACTTGATTCCCCTGTGCTTTTTTGATGTTCTATTAGTTGCTAAGCAATCAAGAGCCATGGCCTTCATTGTTGCAAGATAAAAATGCAGAAAGAGAGATCTGAGGAGTAGATTAAATTAAAACAACAAAAACAGCAGATGGATGGATGGATGAACGGTTAGTTAGATATTCAGTAAAGAAGAAGTAAACAGATTGATCTGTGGAAAGCAGTGTAAGAGAGGGATAGAGAGAGGGAGCGTAAAAGAGGGAGGGAAAGAACAAGGGAATGAGAGCGAGTGCGCACAAGACAGAGAGAGAGAAAGACTCCAAAAAGTTTGGCTGTCGACAGGGTTTCAGGTAGCCATGGCAACTGGAGCACAAAGACAAAATTAATGTTGTGGTATCTGGTGATAACATGTCCTTAAATGTAGACATTAATATGTAACTTCATCATTCACCTTCTATGCTAAGTGGACTTCTGCATCTGCTTTCTCCATCTGTTCCTTCCTGACCTCTTTTCAAACTTATTGTTCCCTTAGTTACATTTGACATATTCATTATTTTCAATAATCAATAACATCTACAATTATATATAACAAGAAAATGGCTCAAAAGGTCCCTTATGGTTCAACAGGTCTCTTTTTTATATTTCTGCATAATAGAATACACTGTTAAAGCCATTAAGAGTGGGTTTGGTCTGTAATGCTCTGCTCTGAATCTGAGCCAGAATTATTTACAGTGGTGGTAATTGGAACCAGACGTCGTTACCATAGATCTACTTGATCTAAAACGTTTTTTTTAAATCCATTTATAGAGTAGGGCTACATGCGGGTAAAGAAATCTTTTTATGATTTGCCACTACTTTACAATCATCAGTATTCCAATAAATACACAGAAGGTGAACTGGTGGGTTTTGAAGCAAATAAAATTTATTATATTTGTGTTGTAGACATCATGACACCTGGTTCCATTCATGTCCACTGTAAAGTCAGTGACTTTCTGTACAATAGATCATTTCACATTGAGTCTGATTGCCTTTGTTTATATGTCAGTGATGAAATTATTGCACAATTCAGTGAAATTTCACTTTAAAGCGAGCTACTGAGGCTCAGGTCCGAATCTGCGGTACATAATGGTCACTGCGGACCTTCTAGGGGCAACACCACTAAAAGCAAATCTCCCCCTGTGTCAGAGTTCTGCTAAAAGCAGGTCTCTCCTAGTGACCAGCCTTCTGCGGTGGACAGAAGGGCAGCGGTGAAGACAAAAAAGACAAAAAACTAAGAGAGTGCCAGGCAGAGAAGTGGGTGGAAGATCACGGAGGGCTTTGAAGGCGTGTGAGAGAGCGCTTCATGAATACCCGAAATGTAATGCCAGAGCACAGATGATAGTGCCTTGGAGATGGAACTGAAGTCTGAGCTGTAACCTAAGTGCTGAATATAAAAGCAGTTTTCCCCCGAGAGCACTTTCTGTGCATTTGCACAAAGTAGAAATTTGTAAGAATTTTTTACTGAGGGAGTCAGGGGGGTACAACATCGCAAAATGTCAATCAATAAAAATAATAGCAATATAGATCTCAGATAAGTGCGAGTCCTCCTGTCTTCTCATCCTTTTTCAAAGAAGATAAAGGACATGAGGGAAGTAGGGAGTGGAGGAGGGAAAGGGGGAGTGAGAGAGCAGTGGAGGGAGGGATGAAAGGGGTCATGGGGAAGAGGTTGGGTGGACGGCTAGCGTAACACTTATCGGACCCAGGCAGGGTTAGCCTACGGGCGGCTGCTCTGCACAGGCGGTGGATAAGCGTATCCAGAAATTGGATGCAAAAAAATATGCAGCACCAGCGCTAATATTATCCTCATTTAGCTCTGCTCACAGGACATGGCACTTTCTGAACATGCCGAAACAACAAACTCACATATATTGGCAAGTGAAAATTAAATGTAGTCAAGATAGTAAAGTTTGGACATTCCTGGTCATACACACACACACACACACACACACACACACACACACACACACACACACACACACATATATATATATATGCACATATACATTATTATTATTATTTTTTATTTATTCATTTTCTTTATTTTTATTGCTCATCAAATCACATAGAGCTTTACTGTCATCCCAGTCATATACACAGTGACACGAATATATTGTTGTTTGGTTAGAAAATCAACAAAACCTAATCTGACCAGCTGTGCCCAGTTGTATTTGTCCAATTTTGAGACTGCTGTAAAAATATTAATTCGATATTGGTAATATATTAGTAAGAATATAAAATGAGATTCTTAAGTTACTATATTATCTGTATTTTTAAGTCATTTTAAATTTAATAGTCTTTCTGGCTGGCCATTTTACTTGTTTCTATACTTGCAAATAATTGCAAAGATTCATGTTCTACAGTGCTGGAGTCTTTTGACCTGTTAATTGGCGGAGGCAAGATTAAATCAGTCGTTGGAGGTGTTCTCAGCAAACACAGACAGACACATAATGAGTCTAATCTCAGATTCAACTACTTTAACAGCAAAACTGTATTATTTAGCAAAACAGCAAAACCTTTGCAATAACTGACACAAAATTTTAGAGCAAACTCATCTGTTCGACAGGTGAATGCTGAGCACCTGCTCCAATTTAAAACCCACTTGAATGGCAGTATTAGAGACTGTATTTGAGATGAAAACAAAGTACACACAGAAGAATTTTGCCACAGAGGAGCACAGGATACGTATGAGAACAAGAAGGAGGGGTCACAGAGGGACAGGGCGGCATGGTGGGAGAATTACTGACGAGAGTTGAGTTGCGAGGCTCCAGGGGATGCAGAGGGCATGGGCAAAGGAGGCCATAAGTGGATCATTTGATTTGGGAAAAGCCGCTAGGGCTGGCAGTAAAGGGGCTGTTTACTGCTCTACAGCCCCTTCACTAGGGGCGTTAGCTGCCCTGAAAATAGGCCATCTGTAGAGCGCAGAGCACCAGGCTGCACCGGAACTGGGGCTAAAAATGCACATCAAAAGATCGTTTTATTTTTTTAGTTTTTGAAACATATACTAATAGAGAGACACAAATTACATAAAGCGAAAAAGCCAAAAAAACCCTCAACTCACTCAACACTCTAATTTCCAGAGGCGTCGAGTCAGACTCTCCCTGTTACCACCGATCTTACTGACTAAAGCTGAAGGAGGTTAATTAAATTTCAGAACAAAAATAATTGTGACTTTCCACACAGGAACACTCAATCAGCGCTTCTCCTGAAGATAATAGAGACGTCGGATGCTGCTAAAACCTGGTGGGAGAAGATAATAATACTTTTGAGAATGTTATATTTCCTTTAACAAGCTCCTCTACGCTAAATTGGAAGCACAGAGGTGCCCAAGGATCATGGAGACAATCGAAACGAGGATCAATTTGACACCAGGTTTCCTCCTGGGTACGGCCGGCCTGGTGTCCTGTCACTGGGGGACCGTGAGTTGCAGTCACAAGCCACAGTCATTACCTGTGAAGCTCTATTTCACCAGGCTGACACCAGCCGGGCTTTCGGGACATGCTCTCAGAGCTCCCGACAGGCCAGGGTGCGAGACGAGGCACGGCAGACAATGAAATGGCACATGAAGGATTTTTATGACCGCCAAGCAACACTTCCAGAGATGGGCTCGACGTGCCATCCTCCCCCTCTGTTCAGGGACGATGTCTGTCAGCCTCTGCTCATTGCTCCCAGGCCCCTGGGATCTTTCTACAAGTGGCAGGCCCACACGAGGGCCTGCTGCTCTTTTTGGGGGTAAATAAAATAAATAAAATCCATGCCCACTCTAAATGAAGCCTCCCCAGGTTGGCTCAGCTCAGTCCAAAACCAAAGCTGACTCTTTGTGATTACAATTATGCATTTTTGCACAAAACTGCGGTCATCCAAAATGCAACATGACAAGCTGTCTGTCATCAGCAGGTGGGAGGTTTCTGCAGGGGGCTTTCTGCTTTCCTGAGCCAATCAGAAATGTCCTCCAAAGGTCAAAGGGTAAGAAGAAGGGATAATGATGAAAGACAAAAGACTTCTGAATGGTCTTCCTCTAGAAAAAGGAATGAGAAAAAATGTAGATCTCATCATACAGATGGCTAAATGGTTGGGCTATATGACAAAATAAATAATGATAATTAAACACATTTTCAAAACACGGCATATATCACAATATTATGTTTATTAAGTTGGAAAATCCAAAAATGTAAAATTTAGATTTTAAATTTGACAAATTTGGTAAAATCCAAAAATATAAAGATTGCATTCTGCACTGAACAACTAAACTATACTCGTAAGGCCCTCTTTGCAATCAAACATGTGATTGGTTCTTTAAAATACTGTGACTGAGCTTTAAGTATTGATTACAGCCATGCAATCAATGGGTAGAATTTATCGCTTTGTTCTTTCCATTTTGAATGAATTAGTGTTTTGTGCTAAAATCAATGATTGCAGAACACCAGTCCTAATCTATGGCTGAAAACTGGCAACTGGCTTTGCTTTCTGGGTGAGTAGGATGGTTCACGGTTCCCAGATCACATGATGCTGTTCACTGACATAAGTGAAATGGCAGTTAGTGTTCTCCTCCAAGCATGTTAATCTGTCTGGTCCCACTTTATATTAGTCTCTGTAATAACTAAATACAACTTTACAATAATGCAGTAACAATGTAACTTCTGGTGCTGTATTCACCTTTACAGATGATTATAGTAGGACTATAGGTAATCAATGTGACTGCAAAAGCAATCACACTATAGTTCTTCTAAAATTGTATTATTTTTATTCCACCAGTTTTTGGACCCACCTCTCATCCGAGCCCATACTGAATTATGACAAAATTACAATGCTAAAATGTTCTTTAATATCTGGTGTATTGTGTGTGTGTTTTGATCATTTAAATACTCAGTTTTCCTCCATAATGTATGAGGAGAGAGAGCAGAGGGGCAAGTCACGTTAAAAGTGTTTAGCAGAGAGAGAGAGACTCATACCGAGTATTGTGCGGAAAGCAACAAAATGTGGGCATTAAAGCTCAGGTTAGGTGTTTAAAAAGTTGTGTGTCACTGTTTGTTATTCATTAAAAAATAATCAGTCTGTGAACGTGGCCATGAGTGCTTTTCCCACCAATTTTCGTGAAAGAGCTGTTCCCTCCACCCATTTTTAGACATTCTTAATCATAAATGGATTGGTAATAGACAGCGAGTTAACTCCCCTTCTGTGGTTCAGCCGTTAAAACATGATGCACTGAATGAAGAGAGTGAGAACAGGTGCTAGATCGATACCACAATGTGAGCAGAATTTGTTTTTTGGGCCTTAAAACCAATGTCTTAGAGTCTCCAAAACTGGTTTTATAGCAACATGCAATTACATATGTTTTCAGTTAGGGTTTATTTACATGTATATTTACATGTATCATAATATAATTGCATGAAGTCAATAAACAATCTTTAATTACATTAGCTGCACTGCTGTAATCGAGCTGTAACAGTACATACAGTAGTCACCAGTAGTTACATTGTCATTAGATGCATTGTTAATGTCTAATAGCATACATATTAGACACTTATTACAAAGTGGGACCAATTGTTCAATAATGTCCCAGCAGCACGTGATAATGCTTCATCTTCAAACTGGTGGTATAGCATGATAGGTTAGTCCTAGCTAGTGGGTGGAAATGTAAATGACTAAATTGGGTAAAAAATTCCCCCCACAAAAAAAAAAAACAAAACCTCCAGTCATAGTTTATTTGTCTGAACAGTAGTGAGTTGTCCTGTGAGTGACTCATACTGACATGTGGTAACACAGGAAAACAGAACTTTCCGTGCTTCAATTTAATTTATTATTTGGTCTTAATGATGCCTTTTCGAACTGATGAGAGCTTTGAAGTAATAGTTTCAGCTCATTAATTTACTTTTCATTAAACAATCATGAGTAGGAGATAAAAAAGCAATAAGGTTATTTGTTTTCTTTTACCACTAAAACCTAAAAAAAGCAAAACAAAAACACAAAAGGCATTAATAAACTACAGGATCAACTATGACCTTTGAGGTGAAAGATAATATTAGTGCTAAAAGTATATATTTTATGTAAAACTCCAAAACTTTGTATAGCAAACTGCCCTAGATATACTGAATGTTACTATAAAATATTAATGGATTTTTGTTCTGATGTGTCTTTTTACACATTTGCATATCCTCCCAGGTCTCAGAAAACTATAATGTGCTACGAAATTCTCAGAAAACCATAATGTGTTAAAATTATTGTAATAACATCACATGATCCCACCATATCACCTTGCATGTTGCCAGTGGCAGTCAGGGGACACAATCTCAACCATTTATGGATGTCTATTTAAACCCTGTTTACTAATTATACCTCAAAAACAACCACATACAACCACTAGAGTATTGCTGTAAATACTTCAGCAATCAAGTATTAGCTTGCTACCCACCAAGGCAGAGAGCTGTTACAGTAGACTGGTGTTATTAAAGTGTGAGAGAATTTGTCTCGAGAGCATTCACAACTAGTGTCACATCTCGATGGCAAGGCTTATTTAGAATAATTAAGTAACAACTGACCAGATTTTTTAATCATTATCATTAACGAATATAAACTAAGCACCCGATGCTGAAATGACACTTAGTCACAGTGACATTTGAGGGATAAAAAGAGGGAGCGGAAGTACAAAATGGCTAGAGCAAATAAGGGAGGCACACATTGCTCTAGCATGTGTCACGAAGTGGAGGGGGGTGGAAGGCCTCTGTCTGCGCTGGGCGAGTGGCCTGATAAAGCCGTGGCATGATGCTAATAAACACAGGCAGGCAGAAGGGCCAGGGGAAAGTGGCCGAGTGCTCTGTTCTGGTCTGGTCACTGCAAGCACCTCTCTGAACAACGGCAGGTCACAGAAACATGAGAAACAAGCCTTCAGACTCAGGCACAGCTGCACTTTGTTCGCAGCCTCCCCATCCGAGACACGACGGCACCCACGCAGGAGCCTCCGTGACCTCTGGGGCTGAGAGGGCCTGTTTATCACGAAGCAACATATTGCAGCCTTGCACAAAGGAGAGACAGACAGAGAGAGAGAAAGAGAGAGAAAAATAACACGAAAAAGCAATGAGCCCAAACCAAGCAATGAAGACAGAAGAGAAAGACAGACATTGGAGACAGAGAGACAATGTAAGAGGAGGAACAAGAAAGAATGAGCAAGAGATAGAGAGAGAGAGAGAGAGAGAGAGAGAGAGAGAGAGAGAGTACACACTGAAATGTACACACCAGAGGGGGAAGAAGCTAATTAAGCGAGGCTGGATTAATTAAGATTCCCGTCTCTGAGTCTCTCATACTCCCAGTGACCACCATCATCCATCCCCAATCCCGTAACCTCACACAGAGCTCCAAAACTTTCCTACTAGAGTGCTACCTTCCACTGTCACCAATCTCCATCAGTACTCCATCAACCCTTCCAACTAGAGCTTCATTTTCCATCATTATTCTTTTCCATCACCAATTACAACCCTTCCTTCTTGAGCTGGATCTACCATCATTACCATTCTCCAACCCCAATCACAACCCTTCCTACTAGAGCTGGATCTTTCATCATTACTGTTCTACATGCCCAACAACAAACTTATCCATCTAGAGCTCTATTTTCCATCATTACTATTGTCCTTTCCCATTAACAATCCTTCCTTCTAGAGTTACATCTTCCAACATTACAATTCTCCATCCCCCAAAACAACCATTCCTTCTAGACTTCTATCACCACCATTCCTCACCCCCATTAGCAAATTCTTACATTCAGAGCTCCATTTTGTATCACCATTCTATATCCCCATAAAAACCCTTTTCATTCTAGGTCATCTTTCACCACCATTATTCTCTATGCCCAATAAAATACTCTTCCAGCTAGAGTTCCCTTTTCCATCAACACTTTTTTTATACCCCATAAAAAAATGTTCTTTCTAGATCAACATCCACTACCGCCATACTTCATCCCTCCTGACTATTTGCACTTCTGCATTTTTACATTCCCACTATGAAACCCTTCCTAATAGAGCTCCATCTTCTATCATCAGAATTCTCCATCCCCAATAACAAACACTTTGAACTAGAGCTCTATTTTGAATCGCCATTCTACATCCCCATTAAGCCTTTTTCTTTCTAGACCATTTACCACCATCACTACATTCCATCCCCACTAATTTTCCATCATTACTCTTTGTCCCCATAATAAGCCTTCCTTCTAGATCAACATCCACTTTCTCCATTCTTCAGCCTCACTAACTAACTGTTCCTACTGCATCTCCATCTTTCACTATTAGCTTTTCACTCCCACTGTGAAACCCTTTCTCTACTAGAGCACTAGTGAACATCACTCTCCATCTTCTGTAACAAATACTTCATTCCAGACCATTGACTAAACCTTTCTCCTAAAGCTCCATCTACCAACACTATTCTCCATCTTCACTAACAAACACTTCCTTCTAGAGCTCCATTTTCCGTCCTCAATAACAAACTCTTCCAACTTGAGCTCTATTGAGCTCACAATTCTATATCCCCATAAAAAAACTTTTTACTTTAAGATAATCCTTCACCATTCTGAATCCCCAATGACTAACCCTTCAAACTGCAGCTTTAACTTCCACTACTGCCACTTCTTCATTTCCACTGTGAAACCCTTCTGACCAGACCTGCATTTTCCACCATAATTGTCCATTTTCTCAAATACTTCCATATAGAGCTCTTTTATCCTTTACTACCATTCTCCATGCCCACTAACCCTTCCACCTAGAACTCTATCTTCCACTGTCACCAGTCTCCATCAGTAATATCAATCCTTCCTCCTAAAATTCCATCTACCAGCGCCATTCTCCTTCCTCTCTAAAAACCCTTCCTTCTAGAGCTCAATCTTAGAACATTGGTATTCTCAATCCTTGTTTACAAACTTTTTACTAGAGCTCAATCTTTCATTATTATCTTCCACTAACGAACCCTTTCTGCTTAAGCTCCATTTTCACAACTGCATTTCTTCTTCTCCAATAACAAATCTTTCCAAGTAGAATTCAATTTTCTATCACAATTTATGTTACCGCTAACAAACTCTTTCTAGTAGAGTTCTGTTTTCAACTATTGTCATTCTCCTTCCCCGATAGCATACTTTTACTATTGGCCTTCAACTTCCACAATCACTATTCTCTTTCCCTAGTGTATCAAATTGTTCAGAGTTCAATCCTTTGCTGTTAAAACTGGAAGAAGAGCAGAATGACATCCTTAGTTTATTGAAAATACCTCAAACGTACATCACTTTACCAGAAACAAATTTAATTTAGGCAATTATCATAATCAATTTATCACCAAGGTCCACTTTCTGCAGCACCTCTTCTCCTGCTTTGTTGAATTCAAATTAGCTTGTCTTTTGTGTAGAAAAAATACAAACCAAGCTAGCTCAACCACAGGTAAACAAAACATAATGGGGGTAAAATAACAACCAGAAGGTCCTCTGAAAGTTCAAACAGTCATTATGCACACAATCATTATGCCTCCTCCACTACGGAAAATGTTCACCGTGCTTATTGCAGAACAACATTAGCATGAAAAGAGTTCATTTATGAGCTGGTAATAGATTTGTCTGTTTGCCAGTCTTACTCAGAACTGCAGTGCGTCCTAAATGACTTTGGAAGGGGATTGGGCAAATGAAAAAAAGGTCGAGCATACACTGCCAGGAGATTTAAACACAGTATTTGGTCACTTTTTTCCCAGGGTGCCATGAACGTTTGATCATTCTTTTCTTTTTTAAACCACAAATCTGAAGAAGCCTTTCATTCCATTATTCTTCCCTTCCAAGTAAAATCCAATTAGAGACTACTTCACTCAACTTCTGATGTTCATACGGTTGTAATGAATACACCACCTGGGAGAAAAACCCTTGGACGCCCAAAGGCTCAAAAAACTCCCAACTACACACAAATGCACGCCCACACCCTCCAGATACCCTCAGATTACCTTGGTTTGTATGATCAAACGTGATGAACCACTTTGAAGTTGAAGAACCTCAACAGTGCTTGCCTTTTTCTCCACTGAGTTAAGAACACTGGGAGACGCATTTCTGATCCACAATGGTTGAGAATGTTAGGAATGAATATTTATCAGAAGTGGGCATGCTTGGGTTTGTATGTGTGTGTGTGTGTGTGTGTGTGTGTGTGTGTGTGTGTGTGTGTGTGTGTGTGTGTGCTCAATACATGTATTGTTAAATTCACGAACTGAATTGCTGCTTCAGTCTGCTACTTTGGTTTCTCAGAAAATATGGACGCATACCATAGAGCTGAAGCAAGAGGCCCTTGAAGTAGATCAGCTATTGCTGGGATGTTTTCATTTAGCATTTGGCATTAGCATCGGTGTTTCTCGTTGCTGTTATCAACTGAACAGACACTGACCCCATTGTTTACAGCAGAACAGGAACAGGCTAAAAAGTGGACACAGGAAAGCGCTGGTTTGTGGCAGAGCTGCCAACTGATAACACAAAAAGATATAAAACAATGCTTGTGTGGGAGAAAGTGAATATTTATCAGAAGGTCAGGCCCTGCCAAGCTGTTCATGTGTCTGTTTAGCATATTGTGGCACTTCTTCCATCATCCACCCCCAGAATGGTAGAAACCGTGAACATTTTGATGACGCAGGGACACTTAGCTACTCCTTGTGAGGGAAAATACTCCCCCACTGAGTTAAATATGCAGCTTTCATTAGAAAAATGTCAAAGAGGTCAAAGCTAATCTTTCAGTTATTGAAGTTAAAAGGCAATTGTTTCTGGAATCATTCAAAATGTCAAAAATAGTTCAGTAATTTACTTGCATACAAGGCCAATTAGCATGGTTTTCTGTGAAATGGTGTCCTCTAGAGTAACTGTAGAGAAACAAAGACTTTTCTTTGTAGTGGCACTGAATGAAATCAGGGAACTTTTTTCACAATCCAAACCCACTAGCAAAACTACACATGAGATTTTAATGTTGATGATGGCAAAATACTTTTATACATTACGAGGCCCTACATGCACCTCTTTGACCTATATGTAGTTTAAAATGTGTTTTGAGGCGTTCCAGGGAAGTGAAACCATTGAGAGTTTGGACCTTGGTGACGCCCCAACCATCTATAGTCAGCAGTCCAAGACTCAAGATTCAAGATTTTTTATTTGTCACATACACAGTTAGACAAGTGAAACATGTAGTAAAATGTGTGCCTGAAATGTCTGTACAAAATAGTTATAACAAGTTGAAAAGAAAATTAAAGGCTAGAACTAAGTAATAAAACATATGCCAAACAAATATATTAAAATAAACAAATAAACATTACAAGTGTAAACAAGTGTAAACAAACATTTACAGTTGTAACCAAGATCTGAAGTGTGCAAATGTACAGAATTGAGTCTGTACTGTGTAGTGTGCTTGCTGCTGTTGATGAATAACAGTTGTGTTTAAATTTGTGATGCCTTGCCTTGGTTAAGGAGTCTTAATCAAGACTCTCTCTGGGTGCGTACCATGGTACTCTTAACAAAAACTGATGCTAGCTTATGCACGCGTTTGTTAGCTGACATAACACAATTGGAATTTAGCATTCTTCTTCAAGCATGTTGAGTCCAGTAATGCTACCTTAGTAGCAGTTTTGTTGGAGCTTCACATGAGGAAACATATGCTCCACCATCCCAGTGTTGGTTATATCACATGATTGGGGAAGTTTTACTTAGGGAGTGTAATTGGACATGGCTGAAGACAATTACGAAAAATCCACTAAACTCTTTACATCCAAATCAGATAGCATTTAATGAAACCCAGTCAAAAGGAAAACCTGTTTAAAATTTTTAGAAGATGTTGCAGATGTTATCTTTGTTCTGATTGGCTCAGAGAGATTATTATATAGATTGGCTGAATAATAACCATCTGCTGCTGTGACCTGTTTGGTGTAATAGAGTTTACCTAAAAATACTCACACAGACAACTACCCACCAATAAAACCTGCACCATTCATAAGAAAAATGTGTGTATCAAAACTGGGACATCTAGAAGTCCATTTTTCTTCTGAGGTGAATGTTAGGTTTGGGTTACAGACATATTAGTTGCATTTAGACAGAAAAGCATCTACGGACACACCAGTCTAAGTGTATCTATAAATATATAGGGATACTGTGCAAAAGTCTTCAGCCATCCCTCATTTCTTCATATTTTGCTTTGAATCACCCTGTTGCTACAAAAATAATATTTTCTGTCTGTCATACTGTCTTATCTTTGACATATTAAGCAGATTAAACTAAAGAAATGAGAACAAATGTTTTACTGACACATGCTGCAAAGTGGCTAAAGATACAAGGTGCCTAGATAAAGATGTTCCAACAACTCAGCATTCAGCACCACCAGTATACTGATCACTGCCTGATCATCCGGAATCATCTGCCCCTGTTTCTTCACTGGTTCAGGACATAAAGTTTGACATGCTTTGTTCAGCTTGAATGATTCATATGTAAGTCACTGTGTGTCTTAATGAACAAAAAACATTCCTCTGATACTGTAAATGAGAGATTTTGAAAGTCCCTCATGACGCCTGGACGCCTATATACAAACACTATACAAACTACCTTTATTTCTTCATTTCATAAACTATTCTATTTTATTCTATTGTAACTTGCGGTATTTTGCACTGGAAAATAGACACAAACTACCTCTTTTTCTTCATTTTCATTTTATTGTATTAGTCTCTTATTATATGCTATGTCACATGTGCACTTTACGGAGCTGCTTCAAATTTCGTTATACTGTGTATAATGACAATAAAGGCTTTCTATTCTATTCTATTCTATTCTATTCTATTCTATATAATTCAGACTTCAGAGCTGTGTATTTGTGATGTCTCATGTGCCTAGTGTGGGCTGAGGGATTTCAGACTGGACTTGAGCTTATTGAGTAGGACACTACAGGAGGATTTAGACTGTGATTCTACCCAATGTAAATTAATGTTCAGAAAAAAAAAACATAATTGGAACTTCATTGTCTCAGAACATCACTGTGAAATATAATATACCGCCAATATGAACTTAGTTCTTGTGTGTGTGTGTGTGTGTGTTTGATATGTGGGCTGAAATAGCGTTTAAACTTCTGTGTGGGATATCTATTTTTATTTCTCTATCATTAGAGTTCCTCAGCACACAGCGAGCAGTAATGATGCTTTTATTCTTCTTAAAACAAACTTTCTTGCTGTTAGAATCATATGACTTAAGTGGCCCAATATGAAAAAATGGCGTTCATTTGGTACTGAGGTGGGAGAAAAATTTATATGGTGAAAGGCAATATTGGATTGCTTCCATTTCCCTCAAGCGAAATTCCTTTGACAGCTAAATGAGACGCATCATTTTAAGCATAGACATTTCAGAAATGCTTTGACTTTTTAGAAGCTGACCATATGACACCGTAGATGCACTGAGAAACCATTGAGAGCATCCTCACTTCTAGTTGCTAACGTCCTCTCTCTCTTGCACTGTGCTGCTGCTACTGGAACTTCTTTTGATTCCTTTCCTTGGTCACCACTTGCATCATGGTGCTGTCCCAACCATTCCCTAAGGGCTGAGGAAAAAAGACGAAGACCAAAAAAGCAAGGGACGCCTTTGGGATCCTTCATTGGGCATGATTAGTATGCTGGGAAAAAAGGTCCCATCTGTCGAAGTGGGGTGACTGGTCTGAGGAAGGGGGGCATTCCCCAAAGGGCACTGGGATTAACCACTGACACCGGTGACAAGCCATGGCTGTTAATAAGGGGAAGGAGGGAGGGAGAGAAAGCACAATTCTCCCAAGACCAGTGAAGTGACAATCGGAGCCACCCCCAAAAACACACACGTGCCTACCCAGCCCCCTGGCCCTGGCCCACATCTCTATTAGATTTACACAGGGGCCTCATCTGCTGCCTGAAACAACAAAGGATTCTGTCCTAATATTGGAGGGTAAAGACCCCTCCTCTTTGTAGCTTGTGAAGTATTGGGTGCGGCCATATGCCAGATTCTGTTAGGTTTAAATTGAGGGCCTCAGGTGTGAACATGAAACCCTGATTTAATTAATCTGAGGGGACAAATAATCGAAACATGTGAAGCTGTATGTTCTGCTCCTTTAAATATTAAGTATTGCTCAATCTGTGCTACATATTTATTGTTTTCTCAAATCTTTAAAATAATTATTTGTAGATTTGTTACATTAGACAAAGAGATTTGTGTCTCTCTGATAAAGATCATCAACTGCATAAGCAAAAGATCCTGCTGAGCCAGCATCTGATCACATCAGCAAAAAAAAGCCCCAAACAATTGAATTAGATACAAGTTTAATCTGATTCTGTAACGTGTTGGACACATGTAGCCTAAGGTTAACAAAAGTGTAGTGTATAGCCAACTATCAAATATGGCAAAAATGGCAAAATGTATCATGATACTTGAAGATATTTTCACGAGACATAATCCACATCATTTTGCCATCCCTTATAGCTAGGTATTGCAATTGCAATTCCTGCATTTTAAGAACCATATTTCACACGGGCACTTTTTCTGCTATTAATGGTTTTATTTTTATGGTTTTATTTATTTTTATTTTTTTATTTCAATACGTATATAACATAAATATTTGCACATATCTTTTAATTTTGCACTAATAAATATGAACAATAAAATAGGTATTCATAAGCATAAACAAAAAATTTAAAAAATGAAGCAGATTTTGAAAAAGTATTCACCACAAAGGCCCAAACGTAATGTCTCAGTAATGTTTGCCGAGATACAGTTCCATTTCATGATGCTGCACTGAACACTTCTTTCTCAAACATGACAAACTGAGTTATTGCTAATGAGGTGTTTTTGTGTCTAGCCAGATTTCATTATTCCAAATAGTTTGTCTGGCTTCTCTCTTACCTTTCTTATCCATAGTTTGAGTGAACACTTGCATGGTGCATTTGTCTGGGGACAATTAGTTGTGGTTCCATGAACTTTCCACTTGCCAATTATTGAACCAATTGTACTTACAGGGACATTTAAGTTCCTTTACTAGGGCTATGCAGCTTTTTCCCTTTAGACATTGTTAAATAATGTTGTCCATGATTTATTCCATATTGTATTTTTACGGCATTTAGCTGACGCTTAAAGCGACTTCCATTCCCTAACTACAGGGGACAGTCTCCCTGGAGCAACTTAAGGGTCTTACTCAGGAACCCAGTGGTGGTGTGCTGGAGGTAGGATTCGAACCCATGACCTCTGGGTCCAGAGGCAAGTATCTTACCACTAGGCCACCACCACCCTAGATGCAATATATAATGACTCTAGATGCAATGTGCATGAGAATACTTTGTTGCGTCTTTAGTAGAGAGCTAATATAGAACTTGATTTTTGTTTTGTTAATTGTTTTCACATTTTATAATATATTTTAATATAGTGTCTGGTTGTTTTTTCCCCATCAGCCTCATTTTTTTCAAGCATCGTGTCTGAAAATTCGCTTTACCTCGCTGTATGTTGTTTAGTACGAGCTTTGTCTTGTAAGGTATTATTAGTCTGATCAATCAGGGTCTGTTCTGATGGCTTTTTAGTGAAGTGTGTCTTTTAAAAATGGAATTAATTTTTTAAAAATCAATTCAAAAATATCCCATTGCTATTCACCAGTTCTTAAGTTTCTATATCAGTGTCGGTACTGGAAAAGCTAAAGTTGCACTGCACAATCTATAATAAGGGAATAGTTACAATAGCTCAGTTGTGTTCAAGTATTCAATTCATTTTACATGCCGCCCTCCTTTGAAGTTCAATAAACAGTTTGATCAGTTTAGCACCAACAGATTGTTTTTGTTTGATGTCAAAACATACTGTACTTTCCATATTACATTCAGTAGATCAGCTTCCAGTCACTGTTCCTCATTAGCCTCTGTCTCATTCGCAATCTATAGATAATCTGTCACACATGAGGCGAAATCAGTTGTGGGGATGACTGGGCAATTTACACTGATATTTGAGGCCTCCCTTATATAGACAATTACCAGCAAGTTTGGGCTAGGTGTTTTGCTGCAGATTAGCTTTATCTGGAAATGCATACATCTGTACTTATAAAACTACAAGGTTATATTGGGGTGGGACATGGCCTGAGACTGGCCTGAGTGTTTCCTAATAGGGTTTGGGCCACTTCTAAATCAATTCGGCCGATCTGCTGGTGAATTTGAATAGCATTCTGACCTTGAATTGAAACAGAATTAACCCTAGCTCCTGGCTCTTGATATCTTATTTGTTGCCTGGGACACGACGTGTGGAAAAATAGGACTTTGCTGACAAGGGGTGTTGTTCATGAACAAGCAATCAATGTGTTTGCTCCTGCATCCAACCACAGCCATTTGTCTTGGAGGAGCGAATTGTTTAACCCTGTCTGCCATTGCTTTAACTATGCATTGCTTTGAACTTCTGCTCTGGGTCTCTTTCAAAGTCATTCACACAATAGCTTTAGCGGAGAGCTTCTGCAAACACCTTTTTTAAGTCCTGACAGATCAACTGATACTTGTCACTTTAGAACCAGGCTACTGGATGGTACTGTCAATCACACATTTTTCTTAACTTCTGTGGGACATGTATTAAGAAATTAACTACTCCACGATCCACCGCAAATGCATTCATTTGTAGCCTACAAAGTTACAACATTTTATTTAAACTAAAGAGAAAATGCAATCCAGGGATTAATTTTTTGTAAAAAAAAAAATGTAAATGATGTAAAATATGTAAATATTCACATTGGATCACACATCATTTGATTATAGTCGCTACATAGTTCGTTTTCAGTTTTTGTCAAAATACCTCCATTTGAAGTGTGTTACTTATTTTTTAATTATGTTTATTTGTATTAGCTCTAAGCATAACAAGTACCATATTACACACATGATGATTGGAGTGATTGGTTTTTACTGTATTTTTGTCCAAACCTCATTTATCTTTTTCCATTAGTGTCAGCCTTTGATTAATGAAAATCCCCATGAGTCAAGTAACACATAGGTCAGAGCATGGCATCCTGGTGGCAGATGATCCTCATCCTCATGTGTTGGGTAACAGAAAGCTGTTACTCCACTCTGTATTACAGCTATCGGTAGTCTGTATGCATACTTGGAGAGAAGTTAATTGGCAATAAGCTCTTTTGGAGTGATTGATTCTGAGACTTAAAACACGTGTTAACTCTGATCCTGATCCTGCATCTGTGTGCAATGCTGAGAACTTTTTAGGACACCTGAGAAAATGACCTGGGCAGTTAGTGTAGCTATGAAAAAATGCATTTGTGGGTGGAGCATGGAACATTAACCAAACCTCTTATCGAGACAATAGCCAAATGTTCATGGATAGATGGTGAGATAGATTAGATAGCTGAACAGGCAGATAGACAGTTGGACAAACAGTGAGCATGGTGTTTAGTTCCCTGGAGAGGTTGAATGGCAAAGTCTTTACAACAGTAAACTACTCTGCTGCTGAGCAGTGGCTTAATACTATTGCAGCATCCATATCATTTGTTGCAAGTAATAAACACTCAAGCCATCATGAGTGTTACCAGTCTTACCAGAGTCTTACTGGACAGACCTGTTGGCCTCTGCTTACTGAATAACTTTGGGAAAGCCATGTTTTCATCAAATCAAGAAAACAGGTTGTTATTGTGGCAGAAATTAACATTAGACATTTCGTTTATCAGTGGCAGTAATGGCATGGTGTCAGCAGCATGTTATTTATCACTAGTAAGCAAAACCCACCTTGCCTAGAAAAATTGTTTTTTAACTATTGCCCTTAAGCCTCAGATGTTTGCACAGTCCTGTATGTGAGAAGGACTTTGTGCAGAGGCTAGAAAGGAAAGAATGTCCACAACCCAAGTGAGAGGCAGCCTGAAAAACACTTAAGTAGTGCAGGCAGAGGCACATCCCCTATTGAACGTGCTGCAAAAGGCCTCTTGGAGTCCTTCCATCTGTATTTACGAATGCGGAACCAGGTGTGAACGAGGGACCTTATGGTGCACTGGCCCTAGCTGAGGTTCACACACATTCCACCATCTGTCTTTTAGTCCTTTTTTGTTATGCTTGTGACTTTTGGTGCTTACCTGGTTTGCAAACGAAAGCATAGCCCATTCATCACTTGCAGTTTTTAGCAGTGTATCATTGCAGCCCTACTTCATTTACTTTAAGTTTAGTGTTACAGGGAAAATTTATAAACATTTTTGTAAATGTGCAAGTTTAGCCAACTTAATTAATACCTGTGGTTCTTTGGCATTCAGGTAAACCTCTTGTTTCTACTAAAGTATGAGTCACAGTGATCGTTTGCATGGTATGTTATAGTTTAAAGAGATTGAAATGCATTGACTCTGCTTGACATATACCTCAGTACTGTGGAATAATTCAGACATAGCATTTGTTTTATATTCCACAAATATAAGGTTTATATGTGGCACATGACAAAAGGAAAGGTGCAGGTAGGTGTAGGTGCAACTATTTTGTGTGATAAGCTCTTAATCAGGACAAGAAGAGCTCTTCATTTTCCTTCAGTATTTATAGCTCCCCATAAATGTGAGTAATTGGTTGAGCTTGACTTTTGCCCTGAACTGACTGTTGCAATGGCAATGTTTGACGAGCAGAGATGAGTTGGGGTTTTTTTGTTTGTTTTTTTTTTAGACCACTGACTATAAATGTTTCCTTCCTTCCATTCATCCAGCCTTCTTCCCTGTGCTCTGCTGCTGCTGCTTGTGACAGTTTTGGGTTTATATGCAGACACATGGAACCTGCAGCATGGCAGATTTTGGTTGATTTTTGTTCCTTAATCATAAGTGAGCCTGCAACTGCATTTTCTTCCACTTTCTGCGATTAGCCAGAGAGTCTTATTCATTATTACAATTTCTCATTCAGGAAACCAGTCTGATGCTGCATGATAGAAGACATGGGTGATGATGAATGGGTGGCCAGGAGAGGGATGTTGGTTTTATTTTACTTTTTTATTGGGCAAGGCTGGGCAGGGCTGGGCAGGGCTGGGCAGGGCTGGGCAGGGCTGGGCAGGGCTCGGCTCTAATCAGTTTTTCAATCAATTTAAATTCTTGTATTTTATTTTTATGTTTAAACAACAAAGAGTTCCTGCTAATAAAATATGTTATGATAAGATTGGGAGAAAACTGCTCAGCCATCTGTACTTATGTTTTGACGTTTCAGGATAACACTGCCAATTATAGTCCCTCAGTTTAATTAATCTCAAATGGTGCTCCAAGCTGCACCTAAGCTGTTGGGGTTATGATGCCACAGCTGCCCAAAATGTGCAGACACAGGGGCTGCTAAAAACAGCAACAGACGAAGCAGTTCTTTATAGCCAAGAGCTAAATGTATAAAATAGCAGGCGAATCTAATGAATCATCTAGTGATCATATTTACCATTCGTTTTTTATGCCCAGCTTGTTGTTGCCTACCTGAAGTTAAGCCATATATCTTATCTTGTTGATATGGACCAAAATCTTTGAGGAATGTTCCCAACACCTTGTTGAATCTATGCCACAACAAATTAAGGCAGTGTACTTAATAAAGTGAGTATGTATATGTAAATGAGTTCAGGTTGAGTGAATACTCGTGTGAATGGCTGTTGCTGCCCTCTGGGCTTTTCATAGTTAACTTTTTTATTCTCTGCCCATTTTCATTGCCAATTCAGTATTTTGGGACTGTTTGGGGTATTTTGGGACTGCTGGATTCCTTGCCCTTCTCGCCTTGCTGTCTCTGTGCTGGGTGTACATTTTTAAACGGGTAACAATGTACATTACTTCTGTTTATATGGATTGCTGTTTCTATGGATTATTCTCTCTTCAGCACTTCAACACACAGCTGCAGAACTTTTCTAACTATGATTTCACTCTACTGAGGCGCCCCAGAAACTGTATTGTCATTTGGACATAATTTGACATTTCCTATATAGAGTATATATATTTGTTATTTGTTATTTATTTATGTTATTTATCAATTTTATTTTATTATCAATTTTATGCTCTGGATTCCATAATGTCTCATTAAGTGCCCAGAAAGGTGCCTTTAAATAAAACGAATACTAATAATAATTAAACTATGAACTGCTTTCAGTCTATGGAAATCACCCAATGATAATAATGTTTCTGAATTCATAAATACATTCTGATAAAGCTTATTTGGTACCACTTTACAATATAACTTGAAGGGTTCATGAATGGTTCAAACTGTTTAATTATGTCATAAAACCCTTAAAATCATTAATAAACAGTTTTACTACAAAAAGGCTAAAATGTTATATCTGATAAATATGAGTATACAAAGATCTGAGGTTTATCACTATATATATATATATCACTATATATATATTTATCACCATATATTTATCACTATATATATA
>JBBJLS010000011.1:16580091-16592180 GCA_037577275.1 Bryconaethiops microstoma
AACAAATTTAAATATTAGTCAAAGACAACACAAGTAAACACAAAATGCAGTTTTTAAGTGAAGGATTTTATTATTAATGGAGGAAAAAAATCCAAAACTACATGGCCCTGTGTGAAAAAGTGATTGCCCCCTAAACCTAATAACTGGTTGAGCCACCCTTAGCAGCAACAACTGCAATCAAGCATTTGCGATAACTTGCAATGAGTCTTTTACAGTGCTATTGAGGAATTTTGACCCACTCATCTTTGCAGAATTGTTGTAGTTCAGCCACATCGGAGGGTTTTCGAGCATGAACCGCTACATGCTACAGCATCTCAATAGGATTCAGGTCAGGGCTTTGACTAGGCCACTCAAGTCTTCATTTTGTTTTTCTTTAGCCAATCAGAGGTGGACTTGCTGGTGTGTTTTGGATCATTGTCCTGCTGAAGAACCCAAGTTCATTTCAACTTTAAGTTATGAACAGATAGCCATTCTCCTTCAGGAGGTTTTGGTAGACAGCAGAATTCATGGTTCCATTTATCACAGCAAGTCTTCCGGGTCCTGAAGAAGCAAAACAGTCCCAGACCATCACAGTACCACCACATTTTACTGTTGGTATGATGATATTTTTCCAAAATGCGGTGTTACTTTTATGCCAGATGTAATGGGACACACACCTTCCAAAAAGTTCAAGCTTGGTCTCTTCAGTCCACAGAGTATTTTCCCAAAAGTCTTGGGAATAATCAAGATGTTTTCTGGTAAAATTGCGACGAGCCTTAATGTTCATTTTGCTCAGCAGTGGTTTTCGTCTTGGCACTCTGCCATGCAGGCCATTTTTGCCCAGTCTCTTTCTTATGGTGGAGTCATGAACACTGACCTTAACTTAAGCAAGTGAGGCCTGAAGTTCTTCGGATGTTGTGGGGTCTTTTGTGACCTCTTAGATGAGTCATCGCTGCACTCTTGGGGTAATTTTGGTCAGCCGGCCACTCCTGGCAAGGTTCACCACTGTTCCATGTTTTCGCCATTTGTGGTTAATGGCTGTCACTGGGGTTCTTTTTAGTCCCGTTTGAGTCCCAAAGCTTTAGAGGTGACTTTATAAACTTTTCCAGACTGATAGAGCTCAATTACTTTTTCTCATTTATTCCTGAATTTCTTTGGATCTTGGCATTAAGTATAGCTCTTGAGGAAAACCCTCCGATGTGGCTACAACAATTCTGTAAAGATGAGTGGGTCAAAATTCCTCCACAGCACTGTAAAAGACTCATTGCAAGTTATCGGAAATGCTTGATTGCAGTTATTGCTGCTAAGGGTGGCTCAACCAGTTATTAGGTTTAGGGGGCAATCAATTTGTCATGCAGGGCCATGTAGGTTTGGGTTTTTTTTCTCACTTAATAATAAAATCTTTTACTTAAATGCATTTTGTGTTTACTTGCGTTGTCTTTGACTAATATTTACATTTGTTTGATGATCTTATGAATTTAAGTGTGACAAACATGGAATAAAATGAGAAACACTTTTTCACAACACTGTATGTTTTGAAAATGGTTGTTTTAAATACTTTTGTTGATTCTGAACAGCTACATGTTGTGTGGTGGGGTCTGTGTGTCCACACTGAGCATGATGGGGAGGGCCGGGGGTTATAGGTGCAGCACACACAGACGCTACAGAGACAACACATTTCACTGCAAACAGTTTTAGAAGTTTATAAATACTATACATACAATCAGAGATCTTTTTGTCAAATTGAGAAGGGTACTTTGAATGGTTCTGAATTTAAGATTGAACTAACTGGCCATTTGTATGTTATTTTTTAGGTTATTTTTTTATTAAGTTACTTGTTTAGATTGAACATAAATTAATGTATTTGGGGTTATTCTTTAATTTATTTACCTGTTACTTCATGTTCTCTGGCCTCAAAAAGAAATCCAACAAAAGAATGGATTTGTAGTGTTTTGAAAAAAGAACAGATGGATTTTATAAAATGGAAAAAATATATAATAAATGTTGGATTTATAATCAACATTGTTAGATTTGACGGTTATTGTTGATCATGTTCTGACTAAGCCAACAAACTATTTTAACAGGATATGTTAAATATTTGCAAAATGTGTGGGTCTGGGTAAATAAATGTCATTTTTCTAAAAACTATTAAATTGGACTTCTAGCATTTTGGAAAAGAGCTCTTCATTTAGATGTGCTATATCATTTTTTTTATTTATTTATTTATTTATTTATTTATGTAGCTTACTTTCCAAAAATGGGCTGTATTGATTTCGGGGAGGGTGGTAAACTTCCCAGTATAACAGTATTTACGTAATCTAACCTTTTTTTAATTGCAGAAAAGTGATGTCACGCGATTAAAAAAATTAATTAATTACAAGCTCTCTGATAATCAAAATTAATTGCACACATTCTTGCTGTAAAAGTATTTAAACAATTAAATGAATTTTGACATATGAGTAAATGAATAATCAGCACTACAGACTTTATATGTCTATTTAATAATAATACATTTTATTTATAGAGTGCTTTTAAAGGTACTCAAAGATGCTTTACATATAATTGTAAAAAAATTGAAAATTTACTTTTAATAACACTTACATATAATCAAAGTTTAAAACAAAACATATTTAAAACTTACATAGGGAAACAACACAAATAAGAACAAATGAACGGACTAGATGAACACACGCTTGTGGGTGAAAGAACAGTGGTTAGAGACTATAAGCAGATTTGAAGAGATGGGTTTTGAGAAGAGACTTGAAAGTTGCCAGGTCTGTACATTGTCTGATGGGTTGTGGTAGGGAGTTCCAGAGGGAAGGGGCGGCTACAGAAAAGGCTCGTTCACCCCAGGTTCGGTGCTTTGTCCTGACGCGTGGATGTAGAAAGTTGGCGAAGGTAACGAGAAGGAGTGTGGTGGTGGAATAGTTCAGAAAGGTAGGAGGGGGTCTTGTTATGGAGAGCTTTGAAGGTGAGGAAGAAAATTTTGAACTGTATATGATGGGTAATTGGAAGCCAGTGGAGGTTTTGGAGGACAGGAGTGATATAATCTTGCAGTCGGGAGTGTGTGAGAATCCATGCTGCAGAATTCTGAATGTATTGTCATTTGTAGGGTAAACCGTAAAGGATGCTGTTGCAGTAGTCGAGCCAGGATGTGATGAAGGCATGAATTAAGTTTTCAGCAGCAGAGAAGGAAAGTGATGGGCAGAGACGAGCTATGTTTTTTAAATGGAAAAAAGCAGATTTGTTGATGTTGTTAATATGAGTTGCAAAGGACAAGTTGCTGTCAAAGGTTCTGGACGTGAGGGGATGGGGTCTTAATGGAGTGGTCAAGAGAGAGGTGGAAGTTGTGTGTGAGTTTGGTGAGGGATTTGGGTCCAATGATTATCATGTCTGATTTGTTATAGTTTGGTTGAAGGAAGTTGACTTGCATCCAGGCTTTTATCCCTGTAAGGCAGTTGGTGAGAGTAGCGTGGGTTTGGGGGGTAATGGATTTAGTGATATAAATCTGAACATCGTCTGCATAACAGTGGAACTGTTGTCTGTTGAGAAGGTAAGATTTTAGCCAGGAAAGAGCAGAGCCAATGATCTTGAGAGACGATTGTAAACGGGAGAGGAGGGTGTTGTGCTTAATAGTGTCAAAGGCTGCAGTGAGGTCAAGGAGGATTAGAATGCTGAGATGTCCGGTGTCAGAAGAGAGGAGAATGTCATTGGTGATTTTGAGAAGGGCAGTTTCTGTACTGTGATGAGAGCAAAATCCTGACTGAAATGTTTCAAACAGATTGTTAGAGTTTAGATGAGCTTTTATTTGAGTTGTAACAGACAGATATAGTGATGGCTGATGACTGTGAGTGGGGAAATTTACATGCTGAGTGAAGCTGAAGCATTGAAGTAGTTCCAGAAATTCCATGGCAGATTTGCAGTTTGTGTTGTCAATATGGAAGTTGAAATCACCAAGGAGAACGGATGGCGACGAGGCACAAAGCTCAGTCAGATAAACGGAGAAGTCAGTAAAGAATGAGGGGTGGGGTTTGGGCGGGTGATACATAATTGCAATAATCAAAGGGGTTGGACCGGACAATTTGAAGGCAAGATGTTCGAATAAATTTGCAATAGGGATGGAAATGGGTGTTGTTTTTATGTCTTTTCTGTATATGGCTGCTACACCATCACCATGCTTTTCAAGGTGGGGTTTATTGATGTAGATGAAACCAGCAGGAGTGCTTTGGTTAAGATCAAAATAATCTGAGGGTTTATGCCAGGTCCCAGTGAGGCAGAGGAAGTCCAATTTGGTGTCTGTGATGAATTCATTTAGAATGATGTTTTAGGTTATTGAGAGAGCGAGTATTCAGCAGAGCTAGTTTCAGGTGCCGTTGCAATGTGATTGGTTGTGGGGTTCGAGTGAGATGACGGAGATTGGATAGGTTAACGTTGTTTGTTAAGGTGCCATTGTGCACTCGGTGCAAGGCAGCATAAATAAAATATTAACCGCAGCTCTCCAGCTACTGACACCATGGCTCTGTTATGATTTTTACTGTTTTGATTTATGCTGCCTTGTCAAAAAATGCTACCTTGAAGCTTATATAGTTTATACAGTCAGTTTAGCACTGATAATGCTGAGAAATAGGCAAATAATGTGCATAATCCGAGAAAAATTAGTTAAATGAGAAGAGCCTAGATATATAGATAGATAGATAGATCTTTAGAGGTGTATAGAGCCAGTTCATACAGTCAGGTTCTAACACTGAGAAATGCTACCGTGAAGCAGGGTGTCCTGACAATTCATGCTGCCTTGTTGAAAAATACTACCATAACGCAAATTGACAGCAGAGTGTATTGATTCATGCTGCCCTGTTGAAGAATGCTCCCTTGAAGCTTATACAGCTGCCAGTGTCCCAAGGTAGCACAGGTTTATGAGCATGGCACTGAATCCCAAGACACTGGAACCCAAGACACTGCACCTGTGCAGAAGGGTACGGTAGCACATCTCGACAGGTAGCATGTTTCCACAGAACACCGGACTGTGTTAAAGTCACGTGGTGCGATTAATCAACGTTAACTTATTATAGCGTTATTTTTCCTGTGATTAATTAATTGGAATTAATGTGTTAATTCGACGCCCCTACTTAAAAAGCAGTAAAATCACAGTATTTGTGCATATCGTGCAGCCCTAACAAGTAGCTTATATTGGTATTATTTACTAGTACTTATATAATAATATTAGAACATCATTGGTTAGCTGAAGTTTTAGCTCTTTTAAATCAGTATTGGAATTGTTGATAGTTATGTTGCTTCACTCCTAGATGCGGCATTCCTACTCTTAATGTCGAGTGTTGTACTGTTCTGAGATATAATCACCGAGCCAGTGCTTAGCTCCTGAGTGACTTAGTCAAAGGGATTATCTGGAGTTCTGCATTGGGGTAGTCTGCTTTAATGCATTTCAGCCCCCTGGGTTTCCCCTACTTTCAAAGCTTCAGCTGTCACTCTAGACCTCTACCACACGCAAACATTATCCCTTAAGACGGATGTCATCTATGTAATCAGAGACAAGGGAAAGTCAGTTGTTGCAAGTAATCTGTAACGAATCAATATTATTCCTTACAGTGTTCTATAAATACTGCAATAAATTGTGTTATGTAAAAGAATTGGAACCTGATGACATTGTTCACAACAGTAGGACTTTGTTACTTGATATAGTTTCTAGTCAGTACTTATTAGATTACACACAAAGTTTTTAAATTGTTCTGTTTAGTCTGTTTTGGTTCCCTCTGACTCTGGTATGACGTGAATCCATGCCTTTTTCCATTTGTAGGAGGTGTGACTTTCTTTGTGGCCTTATACGACTATGAAGCCCGAACATCTGATGACCTCTCATTCAAGAAAGGTGACCGGTTTCAGATCATCAACAACACGTGAGTGCCCCTGCACCCTTGATTTAATCAGCTCTGATAGGACTTTGGTGCCCTGGACAGAAAAGAGATGCAGAAGTCTGAATAGAGAACTGAGCACAAATTGAATGTTGTCTTTTTCATTTAATCTATTATTGTATTGTATCCTGGAAAGGGGAGGAATCTAGGTTAATGCTTTTTCTTAATGTGCCATCTGTTCAGTTAGCACTTCAGTTTGACTCTTAATAAACATCCCACAGCCCAGCCTCTGAATGGGTGCTCCTCACAGTGTGGTGGACATTTCCCCTACACTGGTCATGGATGCCTTGAAATTCCCCAGACTGCAACAGTGTGGATATTTTGGCTGGTCAGGGGATGTTATCTGTGCTGGGGTGCAGTGAGTTGGCTGATTACCGGTGCATTTTTCAACAGATGTGAAATTTACTAATGTCTTTATGGAACCTATTTAAGCCTATTTAATTACTTTTTAATTACTAACCACCTAAACTTTGGTGGTAATTAAACTTTGATGGTAATATTTGGAGCTAATTAAAATGGTGTTGGTCACAATTTTATATCTGCCAGGCTTGTATTTGTATTAATGGTGGGTGTGTTGGTTTTACTTCGCAGAGAGGGAGACTGGTGGGAGGCCCGCTCCATCAACACAGGGAAGAAGGGCTACATTCCCAGCAATTATGTCGCTCCTGCCGACTCCATCCAAGCTGAAGAGTAAGAGCCCCCTCTCTTTGCGCTCTGATCCAATCAGCTGCCCTGCCCTGCCCTGCTCTAATTAAAAGTGCATAATGGCCAGTGGTCAAGTGATGACAAACTCGTCACAGCACATCACATGGCTGGACGACAAAAGAGCTACTCACACATACATATGGACTCTCTCTCTGCTCTTTGGCCAGTTCCCATTGCCTTCCTCTCTCTCCACCTCTCCCTCTCTTTCTCTCTCTTTCTCTCTCTCTTTCTCGCTCTCTCTCGTTTATGCACTCTCACCATGTTGTCCTATTACTGCAGAGGCATAGTTCACAAATGCATTAAAGTGCTTCTCTCTCAGCCCGTAGGCAATAGACCAGGCCATGGCCAGTCGGCTACTGTTTTCTGCCAGGCCTCAATACTATCACGAACACTCCCTATTCAAGCAAAGCCAGACTGTTCAGATGCAGCTTGGTTCATTGATCCCTTAGTTCCCGAGAGTTTATTCACTTCTCTCTTCTTCCTGCAGATGGTACTTTGGAAAAATGGGGCGCAAAGATGCAGAGCGACTGTTGCTGGTGCCTGGAAACCAGCGTGGCACTTTCTTGGTCAGGGAGAGTGAGACAACGAAAGGTGAGAGATCTGATTCAGAGACTATTAACAGCTTAAAACATTTTTATTTCTCATTTTATAAAATACTGCAGGTGCAGCCAATCGAAGTTCTGTCTTCACTGGGCAGATATGGTACTGTTACTATTTGTACTCTGTTAAAGTATTTTGTAGCACAGCAGTTCCAGTATGTGGGTGGGATTTTCTGGAGGTTGTGTAGTGGTGCATTATTAATTTTCTTAGATAATTATTAGATTTCAAATTACTAATATGATAAATATGAAGAATATATAAAATACTGTAAATGTAGTAATAACAAAAACACAGAAAATAAATACCCATTCCCCCAGGGGCCTACTCTCTGTCCATACGGGACTGGGATGACATGAAGGGAGACAATGTGAAACACTACAAAATCCGCAAGCTTGACAACGGAGGCTACTACATCACCACCCGGGCTCAATTTGAAACACTGCAGAAGCTGGTCAAACACTACACAGGTAAATATTTTGTAAGTACTAGGCACATTCATTTGGGCTAATCCATTATTGCAGCAGTGACCAGTTCTTATCCGTAGCTGATGAAGCTTCTTTGAATTTCAGTTTGTAGCTTATGTTTAGCCAAATCTTTGTGGTAGTAACTCTTGAAAGAAACCATTAATGACACCTTTAAGTATTCTTACTTTCGATGTATCAAAGATGGAAGATAGAAGTAGGGTAAATGAGTAAGTGGTTGATTTTTTTTTTTTTTTTTTTTTTTTCCCTTTTGATTGCAACTGGGGTAAACATCTGACATAAAGTACATCTGAGCAGTGCATGTGTAGATGGCTGATAAATATGGGGCGCCTGATCTTCAACTGGCAGCAGCAGGTGTGTAATGTCTGTGTAGAAAGATTTTGGATTTTGGATTGCTTGGTGTAGGGGCCAAAAGCGTGCACTGAGTAGTCTTTTTAATACTATGGCCACTTTGATCCCATGAGCTGGTTATGTAAGCAATACATTGTGGTAGAAAAAGAGGTAAACTGACATCTCAGTAAACCTAAAATTTGCTTAAATGTTGAATATTGTTAGTTTCACAGCATGTTGTGGATTTGAAAGATTTGTTTTTAATTGTTCAGTAATGGCTGCAAAGGCAGGCTAATGTTTAATACTGCAGAAATTGAAGCTGTCATCATAAATGTGAATGCACTTTAGCCAAACTTTGAGTGTTTGTGTTTATCTCTTTGAGGGATCAAATGTATAATTATGGAAATTATGGAAAATCTGTTGCAGTGGGAACATTTTTCTGGTCCTCACAAGGAAACATGCACAAAATAACAGAAATACTGCCTTTTGTTTCCTTTGGTTAAGATTAGGATTAGGTGTTGTCTTACTTAGCTACAGTTTTACACAAGTGGAATGTCCTCACAAATATATTAATACCAAATCTGTGTGTGTATGTGTGCAGAGCATGCAGATGGACTGTGTTACAGGCTCACTACAGTGTGCCCAACAGTAAAGCCCCAGACTCAGGGCTTGGCTAAAGATGCCTGGGAGATCCCCCGTGAGTCACTGCGCCTGGAGCTTAAACTGGGGCAGGGGTGTTTTGGAGAGGTCTGGATGGGTAAGAAGACTCACACACACTGCTTTTAACTTCTAAATAGCAGTATTGTACAGGTTTTCAATAGAGTCTTTTGCAATTTTGCAGTTTAATGGTTGGTTAGTTTATCATTGGTGGGTGGGAAGTGCAGTTATGTTTGTCTCTTCACAAGCAATATTTGGTTGGTGCAATCTTATTAACATTTAAAAGGAACTGTTTTATCGCACCGTAGAAAATGATCTGAAATGGCTTTTTTTCAATTAGTATGACAAGTTCAAAATTCAGCATAAGTGGAAACATTGGAGAATCAAAATTATAACATTCTCATGAAACAATACCTGTACATAGCTGTATTTGTTACCCTTGCCGTAACATACACCATGCTTCTGGGTCAGCTTCTGGGACAAATTTGACATGAGTCTAGCTCAAGCAGCCCGTACATATTCTGAGCTGCTGTTCACTGAGCTCTGTGTTGTGTAAACACAGCTTACCTCTTTCATCACTACTCTCAAAGCCTGCCCTACAGCAAGTCCCAGCATGCCACAGAGCATTATACAATCTGAGGAATTCCTCTCCTCTGCTCTACATGCTGTGAGGGAGCGTTCTATGCTGCTTCACTTGGTGAACGGGTTAAACGCAGAGGAAGAATTTCGTGCTGTTCACACTGTGTGTTCATGTATGACAGAATGGTCACTTTCACTTTAAATAAAAACAATGGAATGGCTGCACCAGCTAGACTGAAAACTGTACACATAAATATAGATCTGTTGCATCTGACTAGCTTGCTTTGTAATATAAATTAATCCTTTCCTTTTCATTATGCTGTTTCATTGTAGTACAGTTAAAAGTACATCACTGTTCTAAAAGATTTTTGTCAATAATTTGAAATCAGTTTGATTTCAGATAACTGTACGAAATATAGGTTTGTCTTGTGTGATTGCATAAAATAAATAGGCATTTCAGGTATTTAGTATCAAGCATCATTCGAAATGTTGGCCGTATTCTTTTCCCTAAATTAGAAGTTTATAGTCCAAAAATGTAAGGGATGTAGTTGCTACACAAAATGCACATTTCACACGAATAATAATATAATTAGAATAATCACATCTAATCATTATAAAAACAATTTGTATGGGGTATCCAGGTAATGTAGGTATGTAATGTCTGGAAATGATGAAATCACTTGAAGACAGAGGGAAACCTAAAAAGTAAACTTTAAATAGATATTAAAAATTGCTTGTAAACAGCTGTTAGTAAGTAAACATCTTTCTGAAATGCCAATTTCCTGATATCCTGGTTATGATTATCGCGCGGATGGATAAAGAGTGGTCAGATATGTCCAGGATGGTGAGCTGTAGATGATTCTCAGATGATTGAGAAAGTAGAGTGTCAAAGTTCTTATGAAGTGTAACATCTAGAATGCCTCCTGTTTCAAAAGTGATTAAATTATGGTGTAGACAGCTTGAGAAAGTAAATATGTAATTGTATATTAACTAAATGAGATATAAAATCAATAATTTAAAATAAAAGTGTGAAAGTTTATATTTTAATGTCTATTGCTTTCAAATATTAAAGAAAAAACTTCTGCAAATGGTGTCTCTTTATGGTGATTTTACTGAGTAATATTGCAATTACTATCAAAAAAATTATTTATTTAGGACTTGTTCATTGTATAATAAATTGTGCTGCTGCTTTATACATTTTTTAGTAACTAAATTTGAATATTCCAGAATCAGTGCAGCCAAATTGCAGATTGATCCATCACAAAATATCAGTTAATTTTTGTACTCCAGTTTTTAACAACTTAACCTGTTTTAACAGCTTAATCCGCACATGCATGTAAATAGTACCTGTGTCTTTATTTAAATATATGTGTATTGTTTTAGGGGTACTTTAATACTGTATTTGTTTTTCCTGCTTGCTCCACTTACCTCTTTCTCTCTGCTAGGCACTTGGAATGGTACTACTAAGGTGGCAATTAAGACACTGAAGCCTGGCACCATGTCTCCTGAGGCTTTCTTGCAGGAGGCTCAGATCATGAAGAAGCTACGACATGACAAACTGGTGCCTCTCTATGCTGTAGTGTCTGAAGAACCCATTTACATTGTCACCGAGTACATGGACAAAGGTAGCACATAGATGTGCGCTGTATGCTGAATATTACAGCAGTGGAGAAGTTTTATAGACGCGTGTGTAAGAGCGCTTGAAAAGAGGGACATCCTTTTGTATATCATAAATATTATATAGTGTTTGGGAGGGGCTGTGGGGCAACTGAATTTAAATCAGTATTGTAGCATAAACCCACATGACATGGCAACTGTGCCACACCTTCGCTTTCAGGCGTCAGGTGTATGACATCTTTATAGAATCCTTTTCATTCAGTGGGATCGCTTAGTGTAGTGACCGAAGGAGTGGATTGAGTAGTCTTTGATACTACAGCCACTTTGACCCCATGAGCAGGTGACGTGAGCAACATTTTGTGCTAGAAAAATACATAAACTGACATCACAGTTAACCCAAAATTTGCTTAAACATTTTTTTGTTTCATAGCATGTGGATTTGAGCATTTAGTTTTAATTGTTCAGTAATGGCTGGGAATGGCAGGCTAATGTTTAAATAGTGCAGTAATTGAAGCTGCCATGAGACCAGCCAAATGACCCTTTTTTGGCTGCGTTTAGTGATGAAATGCACTGTATTCTCTGAAGACAAGAAGAAGTCTGGTGTACGCGACAACAGCACAGTCAACTTCATTTTTTCTGCATATGTCTTCCAGGGAGTTTGCTGGACTTTCTGAAGGAAGGTGAAGGCAAATATCTGAAGCTTCCTCAGCTGGTGGACATGGCAGCACAGGTAAGAGAACAACTCTGTCTGTGCCAGGCTCCCTCTGTCTGTACTCTCCACTCTGTTCTCAGTTAGTCAGCCTGTTACGGTGTACATGAAGCCAGTAGTTTTCTGGTTCTCCTGTCAACAGTTTGGACCAGAGGAATGTGTGGCAGAACCTTGTAGAGCAGAACCTTATCTGGACAGCTATCTCTCACTTTCTTCCCCATCTGGTTGTCATATCTCTTTAATGTTGGATCTGACATCTCGCCTGTTGGATCTGACATCTTGCCACCTCCCAAGAATTCAAATCCTCGTTTTTCACCTAATGCTTAGAGCACATAACCTTCACTTCTTGGGGGTCACTTCATTCTTATGTGTCTGCTCACTTTTTCCTTTCTGCTCTTTGGCCAGCTACCTTCACCTCTCTCCCCCTTTAACTCCCTTTATTTCTCTCTCTCTCTCTCTCTCTCTCTCTCTCTCTCTCTCTCTTTCTCTCTCTCTCTCCCTCCC
>JBBJLS010000011.1:16598519-16629451 GCA_037577275.1 Bryconaethiops microstoma
TATATAGACATATACATATACATACACACACACACACACACTCCACTTCCCTGTTCAGGAAGTTGAGAAATGAGTTCATGTTAAATAAAACATCTTGGTGCATAGTTTATGATGTGAAAACATGGGGAGTGGTTTCAATTTTTTTAATTGGTGTGATATAATATACCATGCTGGTTGCTAAGGAGCTTTTAGGAAACACCATGGTTAGAGTGTGGAAAGTACGCTCAAGTTCAGCAGTCTGTATTAGCTTGTGCGCCCCCAGCTGGACCCGCCAAGCACTACTGCGTGTGTAATGACAGATCAGAGGCAGCCATCTGCCTGAGTCAGGGACTGGGCACCAGTTCTTATTTACTGCCATCTGTGCTGACCAGACTGCAGCCTACACACTGCCCAGTGGCCTCTTCAGCCCGAGCAGACCACTAACTGTGTTATTTGTATTACCTCACATCACACACTCACTCTCTCTCTCTGTTGCTGCTAAAGGTCAAAATACAATGTTAGTTAAAAGTTATTAAAGTGATTATAGTAAATGGCACTACAGAAAATATTAATATATGACGACCATGGTAATGATTGAACTGGTCATTCAAAGACAAGGTTGAGGTTGTGCCCATTGTAAAAATTTCTCGCATACAAAGATGCAAACACTTTGACATGTTAGAGTTAATTTTGCACTAATTTTTAGCCAAAATTCTCAAAATTCTCCCCCTAAAAATAGCTTGGTGTGTTGATTGGGCACTGTTTATTGTGCTTCTGTTTAAATTCTGTCATATTTGTATATTCAGTGGTTTTCTGAATGCAGTTCTGCATCATAACAAAATACCTTTAATGCATTTGTGAATTATGAACAAAATTTCAATTATTTGAAAATTGGGATTTCTTGGTGAATTGAATCGTTCATGAAATGATTTTAATTTGTGTGCTTTGCAGGCATGGTGAACAGAGAGGTCCTAGAGCAGGTGGAAAGAGGCTACAGGATGCCGTGTCCTCAGGGCTGTCCTGAATCTCTGCACGAGATGATGCGTCTGTGCTGGAAGAAGGAGCCAGATGAGCGGCCCACCTTCGAGTACATCCAGTCCTTCCTGGAGGACTACTTCACCGCCACTGAGCCACAATACCAGCCCGGAGACAACTTGTAGAGGCACACTCCTGTATGCCAGGCTAGGTCAATACCACCATGGCCATGTCCTAAACCAGTGCACCACTTCTTCTACACCCTCCCTACACACCTCTTCTCAAAGGGACTTTTTGTATGTTTTGCCAGTGTGTGGAATGCACCAGTGCAACCTTTTGATATTAGTACTCCTGAGAACAAGTGTGTAGTGAAGTTCATAAGGTGTTTGTGTGTTTGAAATGGGACTGGGCCATGCTCTCTCTCTCTTATTCACTCTTTCTCTTTATCCTCTAAAAAGGGTGTTCTAGAGAGAGAGGGAGGTGCAGAGAAAAACGATGAGCTTAGTGCTGGTTCAGTTGCACAAACCTGTTTTTTTTTCCTGCTCCTTTTTCCAGTTGTTAAGCCTACCTTTCCACCCTTTTTTCTTTCACTATTTTCTTCCAGCCTAAACCTTTTTTCCTTCAACTATTTTAAAAACAAGAACTGATTTTTTTTTCTTTGTCTGATTTTCTTACATCTTTGTTAATTTTACATTTCATTTTTTCAGTAGTTTTGATAGTTTGTTTAAAAAGTGACCAATAACTGTGGTTAAAAACTGAAAGCTTTTCCTAAAACCGTCAATTGTGCTGTCATTGATAGTATGAGAGTGTGTAAGAGAGGGAGAGGATGTTTGCTGTTGTGAATGTATTAGTGTCACATGAGCAGTGAGAGAATGAGACAGAGGATTTTGTAAGTTAAACATGTGGTGAAAGATACATGGATCAGATTTATATCAGTTAGTAAATTTTAAATCATGATGTAATGTTTTTTTGATTACCTTTTTAATATGTTGAAATTATTATTATACATTGTATGGTTCATACTTGAGCTCCGCCTAGTGCCAGCCAGTGTATTTCTATAGTGCTTACAGGGTGCACAAAGGCAGTAATGTGATTGTCATTTCAACTGACTGCCAATTCTGAGAAAACCTATTTATAATCTGTGCACATGATTAGCTGTCCAAAATTGTTAATCAAAGAGCCAACCTTCCTCAGAATCTCTAGACCTCATGAAAAAAGATACTTTGAATTGTTTATACCATTCTACCACTTATGTCCACATTTCAAAGAAGGTCAGGCAGTCAGGATTATCTAGTGGAAATCTATGACTAGGCTTGGTCTGTGCAAACACTACCTTTGGGTCCAGCACTGAACACTTTAAATGTACTATTTCCATGCAAACATATCAGCTCTAGACAAGTGCTGTTCATCCACAGTACGCTAGAAAAGGAGTTAAATGACAGTTGTGCATTGAGAAATGTCCCACATGTCATATTAGAAGAGAACCACTGAAACATTTGTGAACACAAAGACTTGCTGTCACTTTCCCAGCTCTTTGAAGCTGCACCATATTTGTTGAACCTTGTCGCCCTCTATGGCTGACATAAACAGAAACTCTCCCTGACACTTGTACACTTCAGATGGGTTTGCATAAGGTAGCTTTAGCCCAGTGGATCATTCTGAGCTTAAACAATTACCGTGTGTTCCAAAACATGCCTTCCAAACTGGCTGAAACAAAGAGCTTTAAAATACCGTGATGTACTCCTTTCATCCTGTAAATTAAATGGCATGGCTTGCTGTGCCAAGCCTGGATATGAATTTATAAATGGTGATTTTTTGTTAGTGTTTAAAACGGACAAAATGACAATGATAGTAAGGTAATAATCCGGAACAGTTCTTTCCTCAATAACAGATTTTACAGAGCACTGCAAATAATGAGTTTTAGTTGGAGATGCCATCAGTTGTGTAATTAGTTTAAATAGAGTCCAAATGCACTTCAAACACTAACGTCAACCTCCTTTGGTGTGTAGAGAAGCCTCAGCTTTTGTCCAGGGGTAAAGAGTTGTCCTCTGTTATGAAAATGGAACGCCCATCAAACCCTATTTCACACCACCACCTCCCCACCCTTGCAGAAAGCAATGGGGATTTACAAAAGGGCTATGGACAAGTTTGTGATGAAACTTTTGTTCTTTCCTTTTTTTTTTTTTTTTTGGATTGGACTTTTTGAAGATTAAAGTAGAGATGGGATGCAGGGCAGAGCCTTGGTTGTAGGGCTGGAATTAAACAAGTATGCAGGAGATGTGTGTACTGACCAGACATGTTGGCAACAAATTACTAATCTGAAGAATTTGTACAGATGAAAAATAAAGTTTTATGTAATGATTTTCACTTGCATGTAGCTTTATTTGTATGATAGATGAGACGCCGCCCTGCTTATTGCATTCCTGCCCCAAAAGTGATTGGTTTTATATAATACATTTATTAGAGGTGAGCGGTACGACCGAAATTTTTTATCACAGTATTTTTCAAAATTATACTGGTTTCACGGTATAAGACGATGTTAGAATTCCAGCGGTATGGATCTTCCATGAAAGGAGTTGTTTTGCTGCGCAATGACCATTTATGAAAGTTCCGCTGTTTTTGTGAATCAAGACTTCAGAGGTCATGATGTGTTATGCAACACATATACAGCGTACGAGACATATACAGTGTTGTCATAACACATACAGTGTACAAGACATATGCAGTGTTGTTATGTGTTACAGTCTGTTACGTATTCTTACTCCCCCTACTAACCTCATACACAAATTAAACAAGTGTTGTGATTGAGCTGGTCTGGCAGATATGCTCCAACAATCATCTCCTTTGTTTTATTTATCTTTAGTGTGAGATTGTTGTCCTGACACCAATTCACAAGTCCATGTATCCAAAACTATGGCTATTATCAATGTTTATTTTCTTTGTTGAGTTTCTTTACTGATTGTCACAATCACAATCATGTCAATGATGATGCGACTAAGTTGATGTGTATGATTCCAGCATAATTGACAAGCACAGACAAGAGGTGGTTAACCCATGCAGAAAGGCAGATAATGAACCACTGGGTGAAAGACTACCTCGCAGAATATGCAGAGAGCTTATCCTGGAGGCCAACATCGACAGGTGGATCTATGGCCAGCAAGGGTTTGAGATCACACATTTCAGGAGATGTAGGAACTCTACATCCAGTACCTCACCCAAAGGGACAGGCCAGAGCAGTTCAGCGAGGAACGGAGGAAGAATATTACCAAAGGATACGGTTCTCTTAGGAGGTGGTTGCACACACCAGTGACAAAGACAAGGAGCAAGTACGTGTTGTTAAACAGGAAGATCACAATATCATGGCAAATTAATATTTGTTCAAAATACTGCTATTTTAATCACATTTGCTGAATGTGTGTGTGTTTACATTTGGTCATTAAAACTAGCATTTCATAAATACATTTGTTGTCCAGCAACCACAGGCAACCACCTCTACATGTGGACCTCCGTTATGGGGATCAGGAGACGCTGAAATGTTAGCTGCAAGTCAATTTGTGGATGGTAAGTGAGATAATAGACATCAAACAGTTTAAAGAAATTATTACCTACTTTATTTGGTTAATTCTTAGATTTGCTCAAGTCCCAGAAATCCTATTTTATAGGTGAGTCTAGCAGTCAATCTCTGAAGTCCCAGGATTCCCAGCCCGCAGTAAAGACCAAGAAGCCAGAGTCAACTGTCCAACCGAGACAGTCGGAGCCTGCTGCCCAGCCCAAGAAGCCAGAGTCAACTGTCCAACCGAGACAGTCGGAGCCTGCTGCCCAACCCAAGAAGCCAGAGTCCACTCGCCAGCCCAAAGAGTCCCTGGCCACAGCACAGGGTCACGATTATCCCAAATAATCATCTCTGCATGACTCCCCTGTAAGTGATATTCACATTACACTGAAACAGCGTAAATGAGCCCTTTCTGCTTTGCACATTTTTAAATAGATTTTTTAACCTTACTTTGTACACTGTAATAACAATGTTTTGCATGTGTTATGTTGCAGGTTGAGCTGATGTAAATAATTTTAAAAAATCATTGTAAATCATTTGGAAATTCATCATTTATTGCCTGCACTGTTTTACGCTTTTACAATAAAGTGACAAGTGCTACAGTAGGCACAGGTAATGCCCGTGAAACGATATTTTTGCATATATAAAAAGAAATAAAGCAGTGTTACCCAGACAATGTTTAAGCAACCTCCCTTTAAATATGAGCCTTCATATTCATTTAATTAACCAGTGTAAATAAATGTCACTCAGAAAGAAAACATCCACACACAAATATACTTTTTAGTGTTTCAATTTATTCCAAACAGGACATAAAAACAAAAATAACATTAAGAATAATAAGTATTTGCTTACAGAAATATACATTTCCACACAAATATATGCAAGCTATTACTGGGGTATTCATAGAAAGACTTGTGTCACAGACGTCAGACCACAACCGCATGCACACTCTTCACGGTCATGGTCAGCCACATTCAGTCACTCGAAACACACGTGTCAGCATCTAGAAATACGTACACATCGGTGATAACAAAAGCTGTTTTTCTCTTAATGCTTTATCTCTGTTGCTGGGAATTTCCTTGCTCGTAACGGTTCCCCAAAATGCCGTCCAATCGTTTGTCCTCCTGGTCGTAGACGCCTGGACCAATCATCCGCGAGAAAATTGCACTCCGATACGGCTCACCCCGCTATGCAGCAGACAAGCTCACAGTGTTGCTTGTGGGATTGAGAAAGAAACACTACTCTACCAGACTGAAACTGTGAGAAGAGTGGACTAGTCCCCCTAGTCCCCCTCTGCTCCGCCCACTGAGAAACCTGACACCGGGTCATTTGCATACTAAGGGTGATTGGATGTTTAGCTGGGGGTCGGGTGAGTGGGGTATCTCTACCCCGCCCACTGAAAAACCTGACACCGGGTCATCTGCATACTAACAGTGATTGGATGTTTCGCTGGGGGGGAGGGTGAGTGGGGATCTCTGCCGAGTGCTGTGAGCCTGCGCACAAACAGCACGGAGGGAAAGATCGAACTTCCAGCGGCTACTGTAGTAAATCTTGTCCATATTCAGTTTGTGGGTAATCTATTATCTTCTTTCTCAACTTGTAAAAGTTTGATTTAAGGGGGCAGGACGTTTGTTTAAGGGGCGTTGCCCCTTTTGCTCCAGCGTAGAGCCGGCCCCGCACACAATAGTATTTTTCTGTTTGTTCGTTTTGTTGTTTTTCTTTTTTAAAGGCTGACAGGAGCCTATTAGTCCCGATGTCTGGACAGGTTTTGGCATGCTAGGATGATCTGAAGCTGCATAATAGAGTGCTTGTACTACCTTTAAAGTTTTAAGGAAGGGGGGAAAAGGAGCTGGAGCACAGACAATGGCCAGTGGAAACAGTCAAGAAGTTGCTGCTCCAAGTTCAAAGATGGAGAATCTTATTGCAAAAGTATGTGCCCAGGGTTTGGGGGTTGGGTGAGGAGACATACCTGGAAGGGTAGAAAACAACATCCTGGAAGAACAATGTGTGCATATGCGTTGGCACAAAATATTCTGATAAGACATTTTCAATTAAAAGTTTTTATTTGAGAAGACAGAAGTCAGCAATATACTGTATATGCAGATGATATGTAGGTGATTTAATGGGAACTTTTATAACAATATTTACATATATATTAAATACATTCTAAAATAATATAAACATTGCATTATTCTTTACATCATAAAAATATTTTACTGCAGGCTTTATATCTAGTCAAAAAAAAAAAAGCTTCATAATAAATAATACATGTTGCTTATCCAGAGACAAACCTACGTATTTCTCCTTTAAGTAGCCTCAAGCGTCTTCCTGCCTAAAATCAGAAACATGTGACGGTGTCAAAAGTGGTACCCAACATCTACTTTCTCATCTATTATTTAAGGAAAAACTACCTAGAATTTCAAAGCAATATTATGTTTGTTCTTGAACTCCTGAAGACCACAGGCTTCAGAGTAAGCTGTTTTCTAAAGAACTGTAGCATAAGTATCTTAAGATCTTGGCATCACTTCCATCACTTTAAACAAAAGTGCATATGAAGTATACTTACTGAGATACAGTACAGGCCAAAAGTTTGGAAGCAAAACTAACTCATAAAAATTAAACATGAAAATGTTACTTTTTCAAGAGAGCAATAATTACATTTATTAACCTAGAACCTTAATGGCCACCAGATTCTTCCCACATTCAAATTTTCCTGAAGGCTTGATCAGGTTTTTTTTTTACTTATATGTGTGTAAATATTTAGGAAGTGGGGCAATATACTAATACACTAATTTATGCACTACATTACATGGTGTTCAACCATTACACATTTTTAGCATGGAGCGATGCAGTTTAGGATGCATCCATGATCAATGTAAGTTACTTATCGGTAAAGACTGAACGATTTTTCTTATATAATAGGTAAGAATAAGACATCACTGCAAATTAATGGTGTACAGTAAACCCCCGCGAACCCGGTTCAGAGTTCCCGGCTTCAGTCATTCACAGATTTATTCTTAGAATCAAACTAATAATTGTTCGCGGAAACACCCACAAATTTGCATTTGCTTTTTTCGCGGCAATATTTTTTTAATGCATTTTAGTGCTAAATTATTAAGAAAAATATAATTTACCAATTTTGTAACAAATAATGTAAATTCAGGTAAATTTCCATATAAACTACAACTATACATTTTTTAGTACTGTTGAGAGAACAGAAAGTAAACATATATTGGCTGCTGCCCTCCTGTTCTCAAGATTTTCGTTTTGTTCTTCTTAAAGACTAAGATGCCGTCCAAATGCCCTGCACCTTCTAAGGCTTCTGGCAGTGAACCTAAGCCAAGGGTTCAAGGTTTAGCGGTGTGAGTTGTGGCCTTACAGCAACTCAACTTTAATAAAAAGGAGCTGCTCAGTTTCTGTCCAGTGTCTGCATTAACAAGCAGGTCACTACAATACCACTTCTCCTGAAGCGGCTGAAGAAGAGGCGCCAATCGATGAACTGTAAATCCTCGTCTTCAATCAATGTTATTCATTATTGGTGATTACCCATACATTTTACTGTATTTTTATTACTGAAAATTAAATTAATTATGGACTTAATATTGTCTTACCTGGCCCTCTGCTTATATAGGCCCAGAGCCTCATGGGCCACATACTGAATGAAGGCAGGGTCCTGAAGCTGTAGGCTGGCGGGTACAGTGAGTTGGAGAGTAGGAGCATTCAGGATGTTAACCTCCACCTTAGTGTCCGCTGCTGGGGTGTTAGCTTTTTCTTCAGTCGCCACCTGAGAACACACTATGGTTAAAATAATAGCTAATAGGTGGCACATTACTTCACTTAATTTCCCTCTTACCCCAAATGCTGTCAATCATCTAAGATTACAAGCAAGTAATGTGCCACCTATTAGCATTGTGTAAAATGCTTGCAAAATCCATCCCACACCCTGCCTGAGACTGTAATTTTGTAAATTTTTTGTAGTTATCAGTACGTCACACAGAATCATTTAATATGCTGAGGCAGATATGTGAAGCCACATTAGCCTAGTAGAGCCATAGAAAAACTAAAGCAACAAAATTCAGGGCCCTAACATCATGTATAAACTAATTTTGGTAATAGGATGAGAGTGTAAATTAGCTGTTTATTTCCATACTCTACTTTACCCTCACCATGGTGACACTGAAGATGTTCTCAGGTGTGGTGTTATTGTGGACCAGCTCTGCCACCCAGCCAAACTCAGAGGCCATAGTGTTGAGCCAGGTCACCGTATCCTCTGTATGACGCTGCACAATGCCCAGCACCTCCTCATATTGCTGCTTAGACACCTCCAGCAGCTCCGAGACCTCATCTAGCTCAATGTGCAGCTCCCGCACACTCGGGCACTCTGACACACATCGTGATTGATAGACATACAATTTATTAGTATAACATTGGGCTGTGGCCAGATCTGTGCCATATTGACTATTTAATGTATCCAAAACTCTAAAAACACCTGCAAGTCCAGATCTTCTAAAATCAAAAGTCCCCCCCTATGTAGGAACATTGTTCTAAGAATTTGATTTCATTCAGCCACAAAAGTATTAGTGGGTTCAGACAATGATATTGAATGGTTAGTACCACAAGTGTCACTTCAAAATTTTGTTTATTTTAATCTTGATTATAAAATATGAAATAGTTCTATAAAGTAGTGTTTTGCGTAGGATGAATAATGATTAGGAGACCATTTAAAACCCAGTATGGGCATTTACAAACTATCTTCATTAAAAATAACCCCCACAATGCCTGGTAACACAAGATTGGTCAGTAAATTCAATGGTTTATCTTTTCTTGCTCCTGCATTTAGTATATTTTTACAATGAAATATTTCTACTTTTTTCCACAACAATTATTAAACAATACTTTAATTTTTTTGTGAATTTTCTCTCTCCTTATGGTGACTTATGATGCTGATTTGACGGAATTGTGCTTTCATAAAGAAGCCAAATATATGTTCAACAAATTTCTATTTCTTTCTGTGCTTTACCAGCAAGCAGTGTTCCCTGGCATGCTTCACACTTGCTCTGAAGCTGCCAGCACTCTGCTGACTGTCTGCGCAGATCTCTGCACAGCTTCCTCCTTTGGACAAATCCCAGGAACAGCTGTTTCTCTGAAACACATAAATGAATTGCCTGGTAAAAACTCAGATTCATTCAACATATGTTCATCATGTCCTCAAAATATTTTACACTGGCTTATTTTTAAACTGACAATATAAAATGACAATATTTTATATTGTCATTCATTTTTTTCATTTTATATACCATAACATGTATAGTTAACATACTGAGCAGACATAACTTCAAAACCACCTCCCTAATATTGTCTGACACCTCAAGGTATGGACTTCACGAGACCTGGTATCAGGGACCAAGACATTATCAGCAGACCCTTTCATTCCTGTAAACTGCCTCCATGGATCGGACTAGTTTGTCCAGCACGTGTTCAATCTGATGGAGATCTGGAGGTTAAGTCAACATAATGAACACTCTGTCATGTTCCTCAAACCATGGCAGAGTGAATATTCTTCTGAAAGAGACCATTGCTATTAGGGAATACTATTGCCATGAACAATGGATGTGGACTTGAGTTAAGCTTTACAGGTTTAAGAAACAGATGTAGACGACTTAAGCACTGTTGTACGTCGCTCTGGATAAGAGCGTCAGCTAAATGCTGTAAATGTAAATGAAGGGGCGTACTTGATCTGCAACAATTTTCGGGTGGGTGGTACGTGGCAAAATTACATCCTCTTTCTGTTGGCCTGCCTTATTCCTATAGTGCACCATGGTGTCATCTCTTCTGCAGGTAAGTGAAACACACAGCTGGCCATCCATATGATGTGAAAGAAAATATGAATTATCAGGCTGGGCATTCTGAATGGTCTTCGGCTATGCAGCCCCATACCTAGCAAGCTGTGATGCACTATGTGTTCCAACACCTTTTTATAACACCCAGCATTGACTTTATTTTAGCAATTTGCGCTATAAAAGCTCTTCTATGGGATTGGATAGGTTTGGTTTGCTGCCCATGCCCACCAAGGTGCCAATATGAAGAGATCCATGTTATTCACCAGGCAGTGATTTTAATGTTGTGGCTGAGACGTATATGGCAAAATAGTTAAATAAGCTATTATGACATATGGTTATTCCTATTTATAACAATTTACTGTTATCTGCCATGAAGGTCTGAAGCATGTGGCATTCTGAAGATTAAAGGGTCTAAAACGTAAGTTGTAGGCACTGTTAAAGATTCGAACGTTACTGTTCACAAGCCATTTCCTACAGTCCATACATGGGAAATAAGCTGCAAGAAAGCTAATTTTGAAACACTGTGCACATAACATCACAAACATAAATCAGTTTACATATACCAAGCCATTTAGCCTACATCAGTACAGCCTGACACAACAAAGTAAGAAGTGTTTCAGGCTGGACTGCATTTTGAACAAGATATAGTACAGTCACAAAACCACATACTCATGATAAGTGACCTCAGGAGATCAAATACAATAAAAATGCAGGATATGGATCCTTAAACTCCATTCTCATTAAATACAGCTCTTATTTTAAATATTAAGTCTATGCGCCACACCGCAAAATTGTTCTTTGCATTTAACCCATTCACCCAAGTGATACAGTGGGCAGCCGACATCGCAGCGCCAAGAGAGCAGTGTGGGGACGGTATCTCGCTGAAGAGTACCTCAGTGCTGCCAACAGCAGTCCTGGGATTCAAACCCACGACCTTTCATTTACAGGGGCAACTACTTAACAAGCAATGTTATAGAGTACTAGAATCATGTTATATAATTGAAAACATTAATTCAAATCACTTTTGAATTATAATGTTGAACTTTTAAACATTAGGGTACCTCCTTCCTTCTCTGCCTCCTCTACAGTGCTGTGCAGCTCGTCGAACACCTGTGTGACCACAGCTCCAAACTCCTCAGCCAGGCTTCTGCCGAAATCAAAGAAAGACTCCAGCGCTTCATCCAGCCCAATGCCCCGCAAGAAGGCCATGTCCTGCTCCTCACTGTCCAGTTGAAAGTGAGCTTCTGTGTCCTCCTGGAGCTCCGGAGCAAAGGCCTTATGCAGTGCCTTGTCCAGCTTCCTCTTGAAGTGGGACACCAGCACCATGCTACTGTTCACCAGGTCACCTACCTTGGTCAGCAGGCTGCTAAAAGAGTCCTCAATCCTTACCACATCAAGATCAGGGTTCTCTTCACTTTGGTTCATTTTGAGATCCTTTCGAGTGTCTTGAGAGCCAAAGCGGGCACTCAGCCTGTGGAAGAATCCCTCCAGCTAAGAGAGGAGAAAAGTCAACTGAGAGAACCATCATCTGAAATACTTTTCTTGTCAATATATCTTTTAAAAGAACAGTTCATCAAACAATCAAATTTACAGAAACTTCCCTGTCTCCCTAAAGTAGTAATTGGCCAAGATCAGTGTAGCTAGTTGATGTTAAGCAAGTCTCAGTCGTCATCATACCTTACTGGAGAAGGCAGCAAAGCCACGGCGGCAGGTGTTGGTGTAGAATGTCTTGCATGTGTTCTCTAGGCAGGGCCGACACTCCTCCCACGAGGACTTCAGAGTCACTTTACACCGCTGCTCTGCTTCATACAACTTCTTCACCACGTCCTGAGCCATCTCTGCTGCCCCCTGGAGGCAGTTAAGACACACCATCAAATTTCCACTGCAAAATGTGCTTTAAACAAGAAATATGTATTAAGGAATGGAAAAGCTAAACTCTAAACCTAAAGTTGAACAGATATACGCAAATGTGTTGGTTTTCATAAAAAATGTTTTTGCTGCTATGAATTTTATCATTTCGAATTCTATGCATAAATATAACCCCTTAGTAGATTTTCACAGTCCTAAAAGTAGATACCCAGAGAACCCAATTAAACATGATAAACATCAGACAAAAGTATTACACACGGTACAATACATATCTGTGAGTGGCAAAAGTATATGAACCTTCGCGGTCGCATTTCTGGTAAGTGTTGATCAATCCTGCACATTGGCTTGGAGGTATTTTAGGCTAGAACTCTGGCATGTTGGTGCCTTTTCTCTCATGACCTGCTTGCTCCATGTTCTTCCACAACATTTCTAGAGTTATAAGGACATTGATTTTTTTTTCTATACTAAAACATAAATCTTACTCTTCTATCGATATTCTTTGGTAGAACAACTTGTGGGCTTAAGGTTGTTGTCTTGCTTCATGACCTGTCAATTCACAGACAGATACTCTGCAATCTACATACTACATCATACATTTAAAACTCACTAATACTTCATAATTATTTGTTCCATTAATGATGGCATGCTGCCCTGGCCCAGGTGCAGTAAAACAGATACAAACCACGATATTAGGGACAGCGTTCCTATGCTGGATTTCCTGTGCTATTTTCTTTCTCCAAACAAAATGTTTCTCCATCATTTTGGTTTCATCTGTTCACAAAACAGTTTTCCAATAGCCTTCTGTCCTGTCCACATTTTTGGGGCACCTGGTGGCCTCATGGTTAGGGCATTGTCCTTGTAATCAGAAAGTTGTGAGTTTGAGTCCCAACACTGCTGATATCATCACAGAGGTACCCCTGAGCAAGGTACTGTCCCCACACACTGCTCCCTGGGTGACCCCATGTTGGTGGCAGCCCACTGCTACACTTGGTGATTGGGTCAAACGCAGAGAAAGAATTTCACATTGTTCGTCCTGTGCTGTGTTCACGTGTGACTAAAAGGGGCCACTTTACTTTTACTTTATTATCCTTAGCAAACTGTAGATGAGCAGCAGTGGTTTTTTTTGGAGAGATGTGGCTTTCTTGCAATCATGCCATGTACACAATTGTTGTTCAGTCTTCTCCTGATGGTGGACTCATGAACATTAACATTAGCTAATGTGAGAGAGACCCTTTTAGTTGCTAAGAAGTTACCCTTGGTTATTTTGTGACCTTATAGACTATTTCAGATCTTTCTCTTGATGGGATCTTCATTGGTTGACCAGTCTTGGGGAGGATAACAGTTGCCTTCAATTTCTGTATTTGTACCAGTTTTTTCTGACTGAACCACTTTTAAGAAGAAATGAAAAATTAAACTTTGAAAATAAATGAAAGGGGCAGTAAAGAGAGAAAACTCTTCATGGCTGCTGTTCTCTAGAATTTGACACTCCAGATCTAGTGTTCAGGGGCATAGTTTAAATCTCAGCTCCTAATATGAATTAAACATGAATCATAACAGCAGACATCTGATACATGTGTAATAGGAGGAATTCGTACAGATCAAAAATGTGGTCTGCTAGGAATACCCCAAGAACTGGGTTAAGAAACACTGCTCTGTATCTCACATTAAACCCTCTACATCCCATTTAATTATGCCCTTGGCCTGATTTATCTTTGCAATGTCTAACAAAAGTGTGATCCTTGACCTTCTTCTTCTCTCCACTGTTCCAGAGTGACTTCATCAGGTGCTCATGCTTCTCTTCATTCCTGGTCATCGCCTCCTTCATCAGTTTAACACCATAGAGGGCTTGCCTCAACTCCTCATCCACCAACTCCTCGCCCTCTAGAGATAATCCTGAAAAAACATTAATCATGAGCATATATATGTAAGAATGCAATATGTCTGTGTGTTTCTGTGACCATGTATGTGACTTCGATAAAAGAAACTTTGCTGAATCAGCTAAAACTGTTTAATAATTTCACTCCAATTGTAAACATGCACCCCAGTTGTTTGTGTATGTTGTCAAAATAACTTTGTCTGTACAGAACCAACTTAAATTTGACTAATTCCTTTGCAATACGTAAATAAAACATGTTCAGTGTTATGACTTCTGTGACCTTTTAAATGTCTGTTGTGTTTACACCCCGCAATAATGGTTAAGTAGATATTCTGAAACAAAATATGAAGTTAAATACATAAAATCTTAACTCTTCTTGCTTGTAGTTGTCACTGACCTAAAAGATATGAAAGTTAAGGAGAACTGCAGACAAGATATAGAAGATATAGAATCTCTAGAAACTTCTTGTAGACTGCTCATGTATGGGAGGCAAATCCCCACACACCAAGGACTTACAGGAAGATTTGGCTGACATGATTCACTGGCCCTAAGTGGTTCCCAAACTTTCGAAACAACTGTATATCATTGTAAACAAGAAAACTGTGTTGCCACCATGGGGAAATGTTATACTATCAGACTCACGTTTGAGAGTATCCGCTGATACGGCCCATGGATTGGGACCAGGGGCAGAGTGGGAAACCTCCAGAGAGGTCAGCAAAGCCAGGGAGAGCAGCAGCGCCCTCATCTTCTTTCCCCTAACTGTCTCTCTTCACCAGTACACTTCACCAATCTGTTTGAGGAAGCAATATTTCCTTATGTAGTGTTTAACTTCTTACATATATCGTACAAGCATATCATATTTTCTAATGCATTGGTTGCCCACCTGCAGCTCATTTTCTCTGAGCTGCCACATATGAGACATATCATTATAATATCAACCCCAACTTTAGCTGATTTATGTTTTATTTGTGTTTTATATAATGCTAGAAGTAAGAATTTACCAGTATACCACTGGACAAGTCCATATTTATCTGGCTAAATTGTTACGTCAATGAAACTCCTGAAGATGGGCTTGCAGTGCATGCCCTGGATGAGCTGGTGTTCCTAATAAAATGACCGGTCTGTGCTGCCGTGACGATCTGAAAGGGGACCCTCTTCATTGGAAGTTTTGTTGTCTTTGTTGGCGAATCGTGTCACCATGTTAACTCAAAATGCCACATCTCGTGCTGCCAAGCCTTGTTATTAAGACATTATGTTATTAATGTGGAACTTATGTGCGCTTTTGAATTAAATAAAATGCATTACTCCAATAAGCAAACATATGAGTCCCAGTGACATAGTAAATATTAGGTGGTAGCCATGGTGAATACTGTCAGATGCTCTTTTGTTAGTTGTTTGTTTCATTGTCTGACAATCAGGGAGAGCTAAATAAGCACTATACCAATGACCACTAAGGGGCACTGCACCTTAGGCTGAGGGACCTGAAACTGTTCCATAAGTCTGAATAACCTTTGAGCTGGACCAAGACCTTGGTGTACAAGCATATCCATTTCATGCATCTCATGTTAAAACATCCACATATGATTTACACATCTGTAAATACAAGGCTCATCAGGCATTCTCATTCAATATGACCAGAAGTGGCTGCTCTAAAAATGAGTTGTGTAGGCATTTTCTGGACTCAAGATAATATTCATGGTTTAAGAATGCGATTAAATATTGTCAGCTGAGGAGCTAGAAAGCTCATAAGGTCATGTGACCATGAGTTTCCACTTTAACCTGAATCTGATGTTTTGGCCTGGTGTCAACACCATGGCACCTGAGTGGGTGACCATGACTCACATCAGAACTATTTCCCAAGGCCAATCTGGCTAATATTCTTAGCAGAAACATTCTATATAGTACAAAAAAGGTTATATAACTTGGCAATAACTACTGTAACTTGTTTTTAAGAGATTTTTTAATGAACTATTTACAACTGGTTGGTAAAGCTCATTAGAGCAGACATATGCTATAACGAAAATGTGTCAGAAATAACACCAATTGAGTGTAGCTTTAAATAACCCCCTTTCCAAGGGCTGAGAACATAACTGGATTTTTTTTTTACGTAACCATCTGTTGCCTTAAGATGTCCACCAAGTGCTGGACCAAATGTAGCCATCAAGCAATGAAAACTTATAACACACCATTTAGAACTGTGCAACCTTTCTATAGTTATAGATATTTATACATATGGCAAAGACAACAGCTTGTTATACAGTGTCAGAAACCACTTAAGTGTATTTGAAACCACTGAACAACTTGACAAAGTTTGATGCAAGTATGCCTCATAAGCACAAAACTAAAGAACCAAATTTCAGACACCTAATATGTCAAAATTGTTCCATTTCACATTTTAAAGCCATCTGTAAAAGAAGGTGTTAAAATATACAACTAGAGCAATAGTTATCACTGTAATGTAGAGTTATGAATGTTGCTCACCAGAAAGTTCTTGTATCTTCTTCTCTGCGCAGTGTGTGTGATCTGAAGCTTTTTGTTGTGTTCAGGCAAGGATAATGTTTATCTTTACCTGGACTCTCCTATTTATACTGTGCTGAGCAAGAAGCAATCCAATTAAAGCATTTAAGGCCTGCTGGTAAACACTAATCGCTAAACCAGCTGTCAAGTCTTTATTTATTGGGAGCAATAAACAGTAAAAAAACAGTAATTTCTTGTCAACTTCCAGGCTTGGGTTTTGATTTGGTTTTCAAATACAAAACTTTTCAAATACAACACATTCTGCTTGTTAATAATAACTATAATAATACGTTTATTTAATTCTGACTGTTACAGGTCTATGGCAAAATTTAATGGGTTAATTAGTTTTAGGGCACAATTCCTATTTACTTGCTGATTATAATTGAAAACAAAAAATAAAATATAACTGCCATAAGTTGTTTTTTTAAAAGGAATGTAGGAATGGTCTTTGTGAAATGACAAATTACTGGGCACTGGAATAAAAGTCCCACATAAATCAAACATATGCATTATAATATATGTACACACAATAATAAGGATTTGAGTGTGTAGACCTGTCTTGGAGTCGACCCAGTATCAGAGCCAGTTGGTTTATGTATGTGCTTTCCCCTTAAGGCTCTCATTAGTGAAGCATGCCTTATTAAAAGGACACTCTTCACATGGCTCTGACCCTGAAAATAGTCCTCTCTCACCCATAATCAGAAACAGCAAAGCTCACTGAAATTGCCCAGTTCCTCTCAGCACTAACCCACCTGTTTTCCATAGTCCTATCAGAATGTGGTGCTTTACTGAAGAGAGCTGAGGGTTCTTTAGCACAGTAAATATAACACATATAAGAAGACATACATGATGAATAAGTGTCCTGTGAGTTATGCTACAAGTTATTCTCTTATCCAGAAAGCCCCTAGCAAAAGTATGACTTCAGTGAAATAATGACTCAGTAGAACTGTACAGTAAAGCTACGTAGTACACTGAGAATCTGAAGTCACTTTTGGCTTAAAAAAGGCTTAAAAACTGTTGTTGATCAAAAGGAGCAGAAGTGCCATCTCTTCCCCAGGCCACCTTCTTCGTCCATTGCTCTATGGTCCAGTTTTGATGCTCTGGTGTTCTTTGTAGGTGCTTTCTGAAGTATGGGTCAGCATGGTCAATATGACTGACACCTTTCTATAATTACCTGTTTTAAGCAAATTATGCTAGAATAGCTCTTCTGTGGGATTGGACCAAACAGGCTAGCTTTTGCCCCCATACCCTGCCCCCGCACGACCTTGTCGCTGGTTCATCCGTTGACCACACTGGGTAGATACTAACCCCTGAACACACCCTTGCTGCTTTGGAGATGTTCTGAGCTAGTCATCTAGTCATTACAATTTGACTCTTGTCAAAGTGGCTCAGATGCTTGCCCATTCTTCCTGCCTCCATTACATTAGCTTCAAGAACTGACTGTTCACTTGCTGCCTAACATGTCCCACCCCTTGATAGATCCCATTGTAACAATATAATCAATGTTATTTACATTACCTCTTAGTAGTTTTAATGCTGTGGCTGATCGGTGTATGTTACTAATTAACGTTCATCAGCAAGATGTTCTCAACTGAAATCTGTGCTCTCTGATCTCGGAAAATGCAACGCGCCTGTGCTGCTTTGGAGTCTCTTGATAGGTGATTTGGTGATAGGGTGGTCATATTGACAGCAGCACAGGGGGGAGAAGTGATTGCAGAGAAGTGAACTTATTTTGGGCCTTATTCAAAACAGGCAGCAGGATGGATACTTTATATTTTGACTTCACCGCTCACAGTGCAGCAGAGATGGAGAGAAGGCTCCAAAATATTGATGAAAATAAGACATTTTAGCCTAGGCTGACTGGAAAACAGCTGGACCCCTTCTCATTTTCATTACTTTTAAAAGCAAAAATGAAAATATGAGGACTGTGGAATTTTGGTCCTGGAACCAAGCACAGTACAGAAATGAGCCGTTTAGTTATAGTTATGATGCTGTTTTAAGCTGAGACACTGGTTATTGTTCTAAGTTACAGACTAGCTTTAATAAATATAATTAAAAGCACAATGGTGGTGTCCAGAAGACCACAACATTTTTTTATAAATTTCACCGGGAAATAATTAAACTTTTGAAGTATAGAAATGTTTTTTAAATAAATAAATGAATGAATAAACAATGAAAATGTATGATAAGTAAAGTGGGATTCAAAACCCATTTACATTTTGTACTCTGCTGGGAAATGTGTGCAGAGGAAAAAATCCAGCAGTGAAGAATGTGAAAAGCATTTTTAACTGATCATATAGTGTAGCCATTGTGACCCCTGGTCCCCCCGCCCCCCCCCTTTTTTTTCTGGGAAACACAGAAAAAGCAATGAGATTCATTTTTAATTAAAGGAAAAACGAAATGCCCCAGCGTTTATTTGACTCCTGCAATGTTCTTACTAATCCAGATGCACGCAGATGGAACCTGGAGGGGTGACTACAACACTTGGTTTTACTGTAAGAGTAAATTCACCGCTGGAGGAGTTAATTCAACACTAAGAGTAAAGTGGATCCTGTAGGTGTAGACCCTCTGGATGGGGTTGGCGTGTTCTGCGTGGAGTGTTTTAGTAATGTGCCTGGTCCCCAACTGCTCAGTCTACTGCCGCGTTTAACTCCAAATGCTCAGCCTCCTCTCAGCAAACACCGAGCTCATGTCGCTTTATGGTTTTCACCTGGTTCTCCTTTAAGAAGAACCAATGCGTAGACGTCCACTCAAGTAGTCCAACAGACACCCTGCGGACTCCGAACTTCCTCCTGCTTTTTTCCTGTGGTGCTTTGGGCTGCGGCCAGGCGAGAAGACTTCCATCCTCAGTAAGCCCACATCAGCTCTTTACTCACCGTGGACACATTCCTAAAGGAGGAAAGGAAGACTTTCATACTTTAAACCTCTTTAAGCCCGTTTATTAGTTCTTGACAAAGATTTTTCGCGAATTCCTACAAGGTTTAATCCACCGCGGGCCGAGAAAGGCAGTACACGTCTCAGGTGGACTACTTTGATAGTTGAGAACTTTGCAGAAGCGTCACTTTTGGGAACAAGAAGAAACGGAGAAGTCACGAGAACTTTCTTTGCTTTTGTTGTACTCTTGCGCGTCTTACCCGAGCCAACAGGCTGCCATGCAGCTGAAGTGATCGGTGCAGTTTCACCACTCGATTAACGACGGTGCACTTTCACCACTTAACACCACGATGAAGGGTGAGTTTATCTACACAAACAAATAAAAAATAAATAAAACATGTTCCGTAGTATGTGGGGTGCTTCGGAAAGTGCGCTTGAATACTGTTGGTTTTGCTTTTTTCGTGAAAAGAATGTGTGTCACTCTACGAGGCTGAATTAGACTTCTCATTGGTCCAGCTTTTAATCGAGTTTTCCGTTCCACCTTAAACAGTACAGCAGTTCCAATTTGGTGAATGTACAGGCACCACACTTTAACCGCCGCAGCTTTTAAGGTGGAGCGAACTAAAGTCATCTCTGTTGTTACTCCTGCATGTGGAGCATCTGGTTGTCATTAAAGCGTTCGCGTCAGGATTGGTTGACCGAGTGTTCGTGTGTTTAGTCGCACTGCCAGATTTCAGACAGTTAAAAAAATACACACAAGTTTTGTCTGACTCATCCGGTCAGTGTTTACACGTGCTATGTTTCCACATCTGGCTGCTTATAACTCTTATTTACTGATACGTTATATTCCTATGATTAATATGGATGTTAATATAAATATTTATCTGCACATACACATAACACCTCCCCCCGTGTGTGTAAGAAATGGAAACTTCTATGTCGGGATTATTATATAGAAGAAACGCTTCAGTGTATTTCCACAAAACTGATGTAATTACCACAAGGGAGGGCCGGGATGCTGGTATTTTTAGGCTGGTCAAATAAGACTTGGCGTTTGCTATAAGTTGCTGTGATGTTGCTAGGTGATTATTACGGCAGTACAGGTGCTTGCTATAGTGTTGCTGTGTGCTTACTATGACAGTCCAGGTGGTTGCTATGGTGTAGCTAGCCAGTTGCTATGATAACTGTAGTGGGTTGCTTTGGTATACTAATTAGTTGCTAATGGGTTGCTGTACGGTTACTTATAGTCTCTTATTTGAGGGTTAATGTAAAAACATTGGTCAAAAAGACAGGGGTTCCGATTCTGAAGGGTACCGATATTTGGCATGTTCCCAAACTTTTGCACGGAGAGAGGGGGTGGGGGGCGTATAGAGAGCCCGGGGATTGGACATGTGTCCATGCATTTATTTTTATAAACCGCAACAGTGACACATATTCATTGACCTGTGCACACCTCAAACGGCCGGCTTTTGAAGACTGATTTAACCCTCCTATTGTGTTAAAAATCTGCAAACGCAGTTAATTTCATCGGTTTGTCGTGAGGTTCCATTACTTTGTTTAAACAAGGCACCGGAATGCATAAATAAATATTTGAGAATTTTTATTATATTTTGTGTGTTTTATTGAACTTCTGAACACTCATGGTGTTCTGAGTCAAAAATGACCCGTCATTAGAAACACACACACACACTTTATGTCCCCTTTTCCCACACAGGAACCTATCTCCAATTAAATTTTTACTCCAAGGGAACCACACCTGTTGACATTTCATTCAAATAAAAATGCTAAATTCCTGAAGAAATTTTGAGATTGGCCAGCCGCCCAAAATCTCCATAGCAAAAGCTTCCTTCACCTGAGCAACAACTTTGTATACCTTTGCAACCACATAGAAACTTCCCAACCAAGTCCTACACCCTAGCAACTACCTGGAAACTACATAGCAACAACCTCTTACACCATAGCAACCACCTGGAAACTCCCTATCAACCACCTCCTACACCACAGCAAGCACCTAGCAACACTCAAGCAACCATAGCAAAAATCCAGAAACTCTTTAGCAAAAGCTTCTACAAATAGAAGCTGCCTAGAAACCACTTAGCAACTAAATCCTACACCACAGCACCTAGCAACATCCTAGCAACCACTTTGTAGCAACCACCTAAAAACTCCCTAACAACCACCTCATCCACCATTGCAACTGCACAGAGACTACTTAGCAACCACCTCCTAAACCAAAGCAATTGCCTAGACACTATTTAGCAACCACATTGTATCCGATAGCAACCATCTAGAAACTCCTGAGCAACCACATTGTATACGATCGCAACCATCTAGAAACTCCTTAGCCACAACCTCCTACACACAGCATCTGCCTAAAAACTACTTAGCAACCACCACCTAAACCATAACAACCGCCTTAAAACTACTTAGCAACCCACTCCGACACCATAGGAACCACCTCTTATATCCTAGCAACCTAGCAATTACTAAATAAATCATACCGGTCACTTTTGACCAGGAACACGACAGATGTTATTTTGTGCCACTTTTTGAGAAAATTTAAATGGTTTAAAAACATTGTCCTTGGTAAACACTGAAATTAGGTACTCTGTGATAAACAATACAAACTGGTTCATCTTAGTATGTGTTGCAGTCAAAATAATCTCTCTATAATATTTTTTTCTTAAGAAAATAAGTTGTATGGCCTTGAAGGTGGTGAAGGAGGCCTACAAGTCATAAATAGCAAATGGAAGTTCAAAACCTGTAATGTTCACATAAATTTGAGTTAGTAGAAAGTTCCAACACAACATTAGATAGTTTTATATATATAATCATGGATTTATAATCAACTAACGTGTTCCTAGTCAAAAGTGACCGGGAACACAAAGAGTGTTAAGCCTAAATGAACACAATAGGAGGGTTAAGGGAGGAGGGTGTGCGAAGGAGGGAGCCGCAACAGAACAGAAATTCATTTCAGACCGGTCTAACACAGCACACTGAGTAAGGTGACATGACATTATCCCGCATTATATGAACTGAAGTCTATGGGACAAATGATACATTTTAAGTTATCAGTACTCGGCCCCTGATCAGCCAATCAAAAATCTGTATGCACGTGCAGTACACCGGATATTAATACACCGGACATTTTGACATTGGATGCATTTTAATATTTCGAAAACTGTAGGAGAAGAGACGTCAAATTTAGTTAAAAAAAAGAATAATAATAACTGGGGTTGTTGCTAGGTGGTTGCTATAGCATTGTTAGGTGGTTAGTAATGGTTGCTGAGGTGCAGCAGAAAAAAATTCAGAAAATCCGTCAGGGCTCCAGACAAAATAAAAACCTTAGGAGCCATTGGCTCCTAAGCGCAAAATCACCATTGGCTCCTAAGCACAAAATCTGGGAGCCAAATAATTTTTTGAGGAGCCATACTCTCTGTCATATGTGATCTTTGTCAAAAAAATATTGTCATGGCACATTTTGTCTCCAGTCTAACTCCATGTAAATAGCGTTAAAATGAAACGAGAAATCACAACATGGACTACATTGTTGCCAAAGTAAAACATAGTGTTTCTTGTGTAGTTAATGTTTATTGTTAGTATATTTTACAAAGCGCTCTGCAATGGGTTGCCAGGCTGTGCGAATCGTTTCAAACAAAACTCAATCTGTCAACACTGCTCTCCATAGAGATGTATCGGTTGCGAACGAATCGGTTCTTTGATTAAATTTCGGAAAACGAAGAGCCGTTTGGGCATAGACAGAATGTTACTAGACTGACCACAGACACAGAATATTGCTAGACTGACCACAGACATAGAATATTACTAGAATAGATGACCAGCTGCATCGTACGTCAGCGTCAGGAGGCACGGCTGTGGAGTGAAGTAGTGGATAAAGATGCCTCACGCATGTTCTGCATGGGGCTGTACACTCCAACCCAGATCCCGATGGTAAGGCTGAACAATTGTTCTGATTTTATTTGGCCATTTTTAAATCATGTTTAATAAACCTTAACCTTAGCTAAGCCAGGCTAAGCTAGCAAAGCTATGCATTCCTGTGTTCAAGTCAGCGTCCAAACAACATTTTGGCTAAACGTAGGTACTAACTATTAAGATTGTTGTTAGCTCTTTACTTTTCTCAAACTCTGGAGATTTCCTGAAGAAATCCACCTCCGTTTCTGAATCTTAACATTAGCTAAGCTAGCAAAGCTATGCATCCCAATGTTCAAGACAGCCTCCAAACAACGTTTTGGCTAAACTTAAGCACTATAATACAGGATTTTATAATGGCCAAAAATAATCAAAACAATTTTTCAGCCTTACCAGGTTTGTCATTCGAGACATTTTGAGAAAGCTGTCCTGTGATGTGTGCCGTGGTGGTTTGGAAAGAGATGCTGAAAGGGCATCATATGATCAAAGCTACCACTTGCTGTCATTAAAAACAATGGAGGTTTAATGATTCCCTCTGAGGGGGCATTAAATGTGGTTAAAATAGTGGAGCGTGTTATTCGACAGTCAACATCAGGGACAGTCAGTATATCTTTGATCGATCAGTTTCTCCAGGCCACTGTTTGGAATTGACATAATTTTATGCTCTTGTCTTTGTGACTGTCTTCCATGAACTAAGGCTGCACCACGCTGCAAGACTGAACACTCTTTAATTACAAAGTGGCAACACACGGAAAAATCTGTGTAAGACAGTTCTGTTCCAAGGATTTTATATTTAATACCGAGCCACTACAGTGATAACACAGTAACCACAGTGTGTTTTAGAGAGAAAGGAATGAGTGAAATGTATTCAGAAATTTCTTAAGCCCATGTGTATACAATAAAATGTTTGTATTTTTTTGTCACAGAGTCTTGATGTGTTTTCATCAGAAAACCATGTCTACCTGTATTACTTTACATGGCGCTTTCGCCACTCGCAGTATGGCCACGCGCTGACTTAACTGGAAATACTGTCTATGTGTTTGGGAGCCAAAGGAGCCGGATCTTCTTAGTGATCTTACTCATTAAAAAAAAGAGCCGAAAATCCCATAACTAATCACGTGATGGTGTAGTAGGAATGGCAGACTCAGGTTGAGCGTATCTGCACATTGTTATGAGATGTCACTTTCCTTGTACTGTTGTTTCAATTTTCCTTGATTGAGAGAGACGATCGCCATTGGCGACTGAAATGAAAAAACTAGTTGCATTGGCGACCATTTTAGTCGCCATCTGGAGCCCTGTCTGTTCAGACAATTCCTATTTTTTACTGTAAAAATCTCCAAACGTAGTAATGCTTTTAAAAAACTTCAGCTTTCACACACATTTGTATTATAATAAGATTTGTTGAAACAAATGTTAAAAACCGAACGACATACAAATATTTAAGATCACAAGTAAGTCTGTCCCAGTAACTTTCCCTCTCTCTCGCTCTTTCTCACACACACGGTCATGGTGGCTAGAGATGGACACACTTGCAGGAGACAGGTATGAGTAACAACTTCTTTTAATGGCAAAATTCACAAACAAAAGTTCAGAGGACCTTCACTCAAGGTGGCCACTCCTTGTGTCACCGGGAGGTTGATAAGGTTATGTCCGCTTCGCGGAGTCTTCTTGAGCGTTTGCTGCTGCGGGGATCACACCTGAAACACAGACATGGAGGGTAACGTGCACGGTTCCTTAATGTCTCGCTCCAAAGACCCGAACTGGAGTGGGGAGCCGCTGGTGTTACTCCCTGCGAGCGAGTGGGGAACTGCTGGGGCTTTCTTTGTCGTGGCGCGCCTCCTCGGTGTACTGAAAGGGAACTCAGACGTGATGCCCTCGTGTACTTGCTAGTCCACACAGAGTTTGGGTAACCACACAAAGATTCTGAAGCACGGCTGGCTTATAAACCCCCACACACACGCACACAGCCAATCACACGACGTAGACAATTAGCCACTCGACTTACTACAACACTAGACAGGTGGACATGTCATTAGGTGCTTGGCAACCCAGCTACTGAGCTAATGAAGCCTTATACTTCTCGCCTGAGTTGCCTCACTACCCAATGACCACACACACACAGCAACCTTACATGCCCAGAGCTAAATATCGCCTAGTATTCAGGTGACAGACTGCGTTGAGGGCTTGACCAAGCGGGCACAGACGTGACACACACACACACACACTGTAAAAAAATATACTTAGTTATTTTGACATTTGAAGGACACCGTCTGGCAACTATCTGGCCATTTGCCAGGGTTTTTTGGGCAATCTGCCAGGATTCTCTTCATTCAGTGCCTGGCATCTTACTGCTGAGCCACCGAGGTGGTGTTAACTTATGGGCTCTTACCAAGCCATTTGTAGCAAAATTCCAGTTATAAAAAGGATAATAACTGGAAAATAGATTTCTCACACTCGCGATGTTGTGGTTCAGAAACAGATGCCCTACCCATTGAGGTACTTGGGGGTGGGGGCGATTTAGTGTTTAGTAGTGTTGTCTGATTCAGAGATCAGCGCTTTAGCGTTGCCCTTTCCGGCATCCTCACCCGTAATGTCACAGACTCTTTTATCGACACACATTTTAAGGTGACCTTGACCATTTTTCTATCTCTCCCCATATATTACAGAGGTCTCTTGACCAATTTTTAAGTAATCAATACTCAGACCCTGATCAACTGATCACAAAGTAACTACGGATATTAACAGATGCTCCAAAATTCCGCACATTTTTTTGGCTGTGAAAATAGTAATAATTAAAAAAAAAAAACATTTAAGTACAGTGGTATGATTTTGTGAGAAAATGCGAAGTGTGATACCCAAGCATTGGTTTTATGGGTAAAAAAAAGTTTGTGTAAAAAAATATCAAACTGGCAATCTTCTGATTCAGTAGCCTCAACCGTTCTCTCGCTCTCCCCATATATTACGAAGCCAGCTCGTCCACAAAAATCAATTTTCAGCCCCTGATCAGTATTTGTTGGAGCCATGCCTATATTTCAAAAACTGTAGGAGGCGAACAGCTGCCAAATCACACCAATTGCGTTCATTTTTATTTCTACAAAATTTCCATCTAGTAGAAAATACAAGTAAAGCATTTGCTGCACTTATCCTATGCCATTGTTCCTCTTTGAGGTGCAATATTTGGTATATGTCTGTCAGGCCTGGAGGCAGTGATGGTGGGTGGCCGCTAGAGGCACCCTTGTTTAAGTTTTGTATTTTGAGTTTTTGTCTTTTATTTTGACATCCTGAGCACACCATGTGTGAATTTGTGTATGTGATTAGTTCAGCTGCCGGTGTGCTCAGGAGTAATTATGTTTGTATTTAAGTTTAGTTTGGGTGGACCCGGGTTGTTGGTCCATCGCATTTAGCACCATTATGAGGTGTGTGTCTCCTGACTCCTGTTTTGTTTATATTACTGAAAAACCTCTTTGTTCATGGGCCCTCGAGCCCTTCTTTGGTTATGTTTGCAAATAAAGAATATCTAGCGATGAACATGTGCCAAAGCGCCTGCATTCCTTGGGGAGTCAAGGGGAGGGGACGTGACAATGTTCAGAAGTATCCAGACACCCCTTATAATTTTGTGAATCCAGTTGACTTCTTAGTACTTTTCGAATGTTGTAATACTGGGAGGAATAAAGAATTGAAATCAGGAAACTGTTAAATGAGTCATATATTTTTAAAAGTACAGTAACCCCCCACTTTCACGCAGATGAGCAGTCGCGGTTCAGTCCATCGCGGATTTTCAAACCGCCCGCCACTGAGTACAGCTGACTGTGACGTCCAGGCCTCTTGCGCCAAGTGGTTAGCAAGGCAATGAGACACCTGAACGGAATGAGCCTCTGCTGCTCAGTGCCACCCCAAAAATAAACAAGCAACACGAGGACGAGGGGGCCCGGACGTCCCATTCAGCTCTACTCAGAGGCCGGAGGTTTGAAAGTAGCCAATCCGAGAATGTTATTTATTTCTCCTTGCTGCTGATTGGTTGCAGAATTTCCCCTGTGGAGCATCTTGAGTGTTCTCATGTTTTTCATTTTGTAAAGCCCTGTATTTTTATTACTGTATTTACCCTGCTTATACCAAAGAAAACGATAATGCATACTGTAATTGTGCATTAATTACAGTGCAGTCTATACAGGGGTAACATCGATATTTTACATTCTAGCACTACAGGAGTTCAGTGTAAACTGCATAGTACAAATACGGGTTTATCTTTACATTTTCTTTAACATTAATGAGTTTAAAATGAAATTGAAGTGTTTTGGGAGCATATTTGAGGGCATATTTAGGGTTTACCCTATAAAAATAGGCATTTTTAGGCATTTTTTTAACCACATCACAACAATGCGCAGGTGCTCTTGGAATGTAACGCGGGGGGTTACTGTACTCTGTTCTGTAACCGTCTGTTCTGAGTTAGTATTCATCTGATCAACAGATGAGCTTGAAGAAAGCCCATCTTTTTTTTTAATATAGATCAATTTATTTAATTTACTGCTGTTTAGTCCAACTACGAGTACATCAGCCATAACTAAATTCCTGCAAAGTGACTTCACTGTAAATAAATTATGGATTTTGTGTGGAATGCTGCTTTTACACCATCAAATTCTAGTGGTCTCCACTTGCACTCTAGGTGATTGCACAACACCTGCAGATGTGTGAGTACTTAGAAGCACACTCAACGATAGTAAAATGAGCTTTTATTCCAGTCTTGAAGAAACAAGTTGTGAAGCTGAAGTCCCTGACCAGATCATGCAGGATCTGCACATGGAGAGCACTGCAGTCTCTTTGTTCCACCCAGAAGGCTGAATGTTATTTGCTGTGCTGCCTGTGTGTGGTAAACATGTTTGTATTTGCCTGAGTGTGCAAAGGGGCTGTGTTATGCCTGAGGTCACTCTCTGCTGGTCTCTTCAACAGAACAACACCCACCTGTGGGTCTGGTTTGGCATCAATGTATATGTGTCTGTGTTTTTTATTTTTTCTGGCCTCCAACAGTGACACATAGTGTTTTGCTATGGGTGTGGCACTCACATAAAAGAGCCCTGGATTGGCTGCCTTGAAGACCACTGCACTGAACTTTAAAGTCAGGACAGGAAATTAAGATTGTGTCATTCTGTTAACCTGAAAATTGATATTCAAACTGGGGTTTTTTCAACAGTCAGATTCCCAACAGCAGACCACAGGTTTAAGCAAAGTACTGATGACCTTGCAATATTAACACTATTATTATACAGCCAGCATTGACAATTTTCATTTGAGAGTAATCCAGTCCTGTTTATTTTATTGTTGATTTGCTTAAGTAAGACTTCAGCTTGATGATTTGGTCATTGGACATTTCCAAACCTTCTTCTTTGAATTGGGAAACATTCTCCTTTTCACATAATTTTACTTGCTTTTTAATGTTGACAATTTTTATTTTTAAACTAGTAATGAACATTTTGATCCTGCTTTTTTAAAGTTCCTTATGAGTTTTTTACAGTGGAATTAAAACTGTTATGGTTCTCTTTGTCTAACATTATCATTCTGTCTTTTGGCAGACGATTTCAATGATGAAGAGGAAGTGCAATCCTTTGGTTACAAGAGGTTTGGTAAGTAGCTAACAATTCCTGACCACCCAGAAGAAGCATACACTTTGTTTGTGAGCATTTGGCTCTTCCTTCTGCATTCCCTCACAAACGGACATCCACTGTGTGGGTTCTGGTTATATGTGCTTGGTTTCTTTGGTATTTGAAAGGTGGTTTAAGTTGTATGACAAACAGATGACACTAATGGACAAAGAGGTCATGTCTCAGCTTCTAGAATTGCTTTGCCTGTAACCATATGCTAACATTATTAGCCCAATTTGAGAGACCCTGGCATGAACGGCAAAGGCTTTATCTGAAAGTTTCAATAGTTTCTGTAATGAAGTGCTGAAAGGATTATCGTGTACAAATCTTGTAAAGTACTGCTTATGGTTCAGGAAACTGGTGACAAAGTGGTTACTTTGCAGGGAACCATTTTTCCAAAAGCTGTCTCTCTGAAGAGCAAAACACCTAAGAAATAATTACTCAGTTAAAATTCCCAGTTACCAGATAAATTGAGAAATTTACAGGTATAATTGAGTAATTTTAAGATTATTTTGATGATAATCAAGTAATTCATTGTTTTTTTGCTCCTAAGACCTAAAATTAGGTACATATGTAATTCCTTTGAAACATAATTTAAAAAATATCATTAAAAACAATGACAATTACAAGTCACTTAATATGAAAACCAAGGGACAGGAGGGAACATGGACTGGAGGGAACATGGGCAGTGATAATGAACAGGGGACATAAATTGACTGCAGCAGCTCAGAGTGTTAAGAGTGTTAAAAAAAAAACAACAAACGTCTATAAATAAATGTTCGTGTCTTAGCAAGACATTTTAATTAACATTGTTTACAAGAGGGAAATAGAAACAAGAAGTTACTTTGTTTGGGTGTAGTGTTTGCTGCTGTTCCTACTAACATGTATGGTCAGTGTAATTGAGAGACATCTACTGAAATAACATGCACTACTGAGAGAGGTCTATGTTTTACTGATAAACAGCATGTCTTTTAGGAGCTATGATTTAAAAGTGACTTGCCTGCAAATATCTCCTCTTTGAAGAGTGTTCAGATTAGTGAACACAGCTTAATAATGACCTGCAGGGCCACCTTGAGTTAAAGACTGTGAGTTTGGGGACAGTTATCCAAGGCTTTTTATTTTGGCAGAGAGACATAGACATATGAGGTGGATTAACAGGTGAGTATACAAACATTATAGACACTTTAGTTTGTTTTTTGTTACAATGCAATTCATGTAATCATGTATATTTTATGTGTTATAAAGTTGCCAAGGGAGGGCTAAATATAATCACATTATCACATTAGGGAAAATTAATCTAGCTAGCCACTTCCTGTAGGATAGTGTTAGCAATGAATAATATTAATAAGACAACATTGGGACAGTAAACTCTACATTACTAACTGTAATATAGTGTAATACAGTTTTGCTATATACCTCAAATTTGTTAACAGCTTTAGATTTGTTTTCTGACGTAATGATAGTAGCTTCAATGTACATTGAATTAGCCTTGATTGTCTGGTTGTGAGAATTCTACAGATGGGGCTGGAGTTAAATCAGCCCAAATCTTAACGAAATTGTTAGTTCATTTTTCTCAAAACCTGTTTGTGATGCTATAGTTTGTAGGTCCAAAGAAGTCCAAGAGAGGGAGAACTTAACCCTGTCATCCCCTTTATATCAGCAGTCACCGAGAGACATTGCCTATGGGCCTAGCCATTAAATTTGGCATATGTCATCTCAGATTTGGCAGGTAGCCTGCTTTCAATTTAAGCAAAGCTTTTTGTTTAACTGGCAAATTAGGCAGTCATTTAGATAAAGAATCAAAATGTTCAATAAAAAGGCTGGGGATGGGGACGGGGCTTGGGATGGGGGCAGGGCTTGGGTTGCTGCGCGTGTGAAAAGTT
>JBBJLS010000011.1:16637936-16650436 GCA_037577275.1 Bryconaethiops microstoma
TGGCCAATTAGCATATCTTCTAAACATTTAGAGCTCAACATTTAGAGCTCAAAAATCCCACATTTAGAGTCGCCATTTGTAAAAGTGCAACATTTAGATTTAGAGCACAACATTTAGTTTTTTTTAACAAATTTAGCTCTAAATGTGTGAAAATTGTGTGAACATTGCACTAAATGAGGAAAAAATTACACCTCTAAATTTGTGAAGCTGTTTTTACAAATGGCACCCCATATTCTAGGTTATAATTGTGGCTTGAGATGCCTTGTAAGCATGGGCGCCAGAACCATTTTATTAGGGGGAGACCTGTCCCCTCCACTTTTAAAAATCATTAGTTTTGTCCACCCACCAATTTGTATGAGTGAAACATGTGAGATGTTGAGTGTAGCATACACCTCCGAGCCTCCCCCGAAAACACAACACTACATCTATCACAACAACACCCTCCACATCATTCCAGACCCCCTAACAATGGCCCCTCCACATTAACATGCTTCTGACTGTCATGTTGCCCTTTTCCCAGGAAGAGAGAATATATATATATATAGAGTCTGCTGTTGATTTGCACCACAGTAGCATTTTTTGACAAGGGAGCATAAATTGTCGGAACGCCCTGCATCACGGTAGCACTTCTCAGTGTTAGAACACGACTGTATAAACTGGCTCTATGGACCTCTAAAGATCTATCTATCTATTTAGGCTCTTCTCATTTAAATAAAATATGTTTTTCTCAGATTATGCCTATCATTTGCCTATTTCTCATCATCATCAGTGCCAAACTGACTGTATAAACTGTATAAACTTCAAGGTAGCATTTTTTGACAAGGCAGCATAATTCATGAGAACACTCATGCTTGTATGTACATTGTCTTAAACTGCACCTTATAGGAGGACTTAGTTCTTGCTGAAGTATTTTTGTCCCTCAGCATATTTGATTGAGTAATGTTGATTATTCATTCACTCATATGCCAAAACTGTAATGTTGATTATTCATTCACTCATATGCCAAAATTCATTACATTTGTAAAATATTTTTACAGTAAAAATGTGTGTGATTAATTTTGATTAATTAATGAGAGAGCCTGTAATTAATTAGATAAATACAGTGCCTTGCAAAAGTATTCACCCCCCTTGGCATTTTTCATGTTTTCTTGGCTCACAACCTGGAATTAAAATGGATTGTTTGAGAGTTTGCACCATTGCATTTACAGAACATGCCTACAACTTTGAAGATGTTTTTTTTTATTGTGAGGCAAACAACAAATAGGACAAAAACTTCAGCATGCATAACTGTTCACCCCCCCCTAAAGTCAGTACTTTGTAGAGCCACCTTTTGCAGCAATTACAGCTGCAAGTTGCTTTGGATAAGTCTGTATGAGCTTGCCACATCTTGCCACTGGGATTTTTGCCCATTCCTCAAGGCACAATTGCTCCAGCTCCTTCATGTTGAATGGGTTTCACTTGTGAACAGCAAGCTTCAAGTCTGACCACAGATTCTTAAATGGATTGAAGTCTGGACTTTGACTAGGTCATTCCAATATGTTTAAATGTTTCCCCTTAAACCACTTGAGTGTTGCTTTAGCAGCATCCTTCGGGTCATTGTCCTGCTGGAAGGTGAACTTCAAATCACAGGCAGACTGATACAGGTTTTGCTCAAGAATATCCCTGTATTTAGCACCATCCATCTTACCCTCGACTCAGACCAGTTTCCCAATCCCTGCTGCTGAAAAACATCCCCACAGCATGATGCTGCCACCACCATGTTTCACTGCGGCGATGGTGTTCTTGGGGTGATGGGATGTGTTGGGTTTGCGCCAGACATAGTATTTTCCTTGGTGGCTGAAAAGATCCATTTTAGTCTCATCTGACCAGAGCACCTTCCTCCATACATTTGGGGTGTGGCCACATGTCTTTTGGCAAACTCAAAACGTGCCTTCTTATTTTTAACACTAAGCAATGGCTTTTTTCTGGCCACTCTTCCATAAAGCCCAGCTCTATGGAGTGTACGGCTTATTGTGGTCCTATGGACAGATACTCCAGTCTTCAGCTATGGAACTCTGCAACTCCTTCAGGGTTACCTTTGGTCTCTGTACTGCCTCTCTGATTAATGCCCTCCTTGCCTGGTCTGTGAGTTTTGGTGGGCGGCCTCTATTTGCAGGTTGTTGTGGTACCATGTTCTTTCCATTTGAAGATGATGGATTTAATGGTGCTCCAGGGATCATCAAAGATTTGGATATTTTTTTATAAAACAACCCTGACTTGTACTTCTCAACAACTTTGTCGCTGACTTGTTTGGAGAGCTCCTTGGTCTTCATGATATGATGCCTCTTGCTTAGGGTTGTTGCAGCCTCTGGGGCCTTTCAGAAAAGGTATGTTTATACTGACAAATCAAGTGACACTTAGATTGCACACAGGTGGACTCCATTTTACTAATTATCTGACTTTTGAAGGTAATTGGTTGCACCATAACTTTTTAGGGGCTTCATAGCAAAGGGGGTGAATACATATGTACATGCCAATTTTCAGTTTTTTATTTTTTTATTCTTTTTTGTATATTTTTTCTCATTTCACTTCACCAACTTAGACTATTTTGTGCAGATCCATCACATAAAATAAGATAAACATTTAAATTACAGGTTGGAATGTAAGCCTTTACATTCCAATACTTTTGCAAGGCACTGTGAATACTTTTGCAAGGCACTGTTCCTCCTGGGCTAATGAGTGCACTGATGGAATGAGTGTTTAGCCGTTGCACCAGATGCTGGGTGATTATGATGACATAAGCCTCTCTGGCCTGGTCTGTAACATGGCCCCTTTTAGTAAGGCATGTGGCCCTGCTTTGCTAGAAATGACCTCATGCTAACATGCTAGCTCAAAAACATGAAGTACATATTGGAGATGGATAGGAGGACTGTGCAACTCTCGTACAATACTTTAGGGTCTCTGTAATGCAGCAGTGCTGTGCAGGATGGTGCTGCACAATCAAGATAAATTCAGTTGTGTCTAAATGCCGTACATTTTCCCATGATGAAAGTATATTACACCAGCATAATTTTCTCTTTTATTTTACTTACTTTTGGTTGTAACTGTGTTGCTGTACTGTATTTTATTAATGTGTAAATAATGTACAACTGGAATGACCAGTGACTCCCAGAAAGAGACTGGGTGACAACCAAGAAAGATTGGTGACAACTGGAGAGACAGTGACAGCATGGAGAGACGACATCTGGGGCAGGAAGGGTTAGCAGCCTGACCTGCATCTCTTGTGAGGGATAACCCAAGCTCAACCCACAGAGAAACACCCCCAGGGGAGCCCGAGAGGCGGGGATGAGCACCCCAATGGGACGGACCTAATGATGACAACCTTGGAAAACGGAGTATCGACCATAACAAGCAGATGCTTCTGCGGCAAGGTCTGCAAGAACGATCGAGGCCTAAAAATCCATCAGAGCCAGATGAATTGCTTGGTGCAGGAGAATGTAGCACGACGCACAGAATTAACGCCTGATTAACCAATGGAGACAGGTTGAGGGTGTCTGGATACCTAAGGAGGAGAACTCAACCAGGCTGGAGCAGTTCCGATCCATCTCACTCCTCAATGTGGAGGGGAAGGTCTTCTTCAGTATCCTTGCCTGAAGGATGACAGACATTCTCTTAAAGAACAAGTACATCGACACCTCAGTACAGAAGGGCGGCATTCCCGGAGTTCCTGGCTGCCTAGAACACACCAGAATGATCACCCAGCTGATCAGGGAGGCACGAGAGGGGAATGGGGACCTGGAAGTGCTTTTGCTGGACTTAGCTAAAACTTAGTTTCCACCACAAGCTGGTGGAAATCACTCTGGACCGTCACCACATACCCGACAAGATCAAGGACCTCATCCTGAACTTCAAGTCTGGAATTCAACTGACCCCGATTCGAGCCTTTATGGACAACCTGACCGCTACATCAGTGCCCGGATGCTGGTGGATCCTTCAGGGCCTGGAAAAGCTTGTCTGCTGGGCTAGGATGAGCTTTAAACCAACTAAATCTAGGTCCATGGTCCTGAAGAAAGGGAAAGTGGTGGACAAGTTTTGCTTCTTTGTGGACAGTGTGATAATACCTACAATCACTGAGAAACCAGTCACAAGCCTGGGCAAGGTTTTTGACTGCAGCTTCAGAGATACAGCATCAGTCCAAACTACCATCAAGAAGCTTGAAGCCTGGTTGTCCGCAGTGGACAAGTCTGGCCTTCCCGACAACTTCAAGGCGTGGTTATACCAACACGGCATTCTGCCCTGCATCCTCTGGCACTGTTGGTGTATGAGGTGATGATGTCTATTGTTGAGACCCTGGAGAGAAAGATTAGCTCTTTCCTCCAAAGATGGCTGGGCCAGTCATGCAGTCTTACTGTGCAGCACTGTACGGCAAGAGTAACAAACTCCAGCTTCCTTTCAGCAGCCTGGAGGAGGAATTCAGAGTTTCTCGCACATGAGAGGCACTTGCCTATCGAAATCTAGTTATTCCAGAGTTCCATTAGCAGGCATTGTGGTGAGGACTGGCAAGAAGTTCAGAGCTCAAGAGGGGCTGGAGCTGGCAGAATCTCGACTAAGGCACAGGGCTTTGTTGGGCACGGTGGCCGTCGGACGAGCATGGCTGGGGGCCTTCCCACAGCCACGGTGCGACCTGGCCTGGAGAAAGGACAGATGCCATCTTGTCCTGGAGGAGGTGCGGGCAGGTGTCGAGGAGGTGAGGACCAGCAGGATGATGAGCATGCGGCAGCAGGGAGCATCAACAAGGTGGGAAGGAGCGCTGGAGAGGAAGCTGACCTGGAATGACATCTGGAAGGCCAACCTGCATGTCTGGGGAATGAGTGATCTTCCAACATGTCCTCAATGCCCAGGAAGGGGCACATTGGAACACATCCCAATGCTATCACTGGCACCATGACCAGGTGCTGAAGACAGCAGCAGAGGCTATATCTACTGCAGTGGCCAACAACAAACACACCTGCAACCAGAGGGCAGTCCTTTTCGTGAAAGCTGGACAGAAGCCACAGGCACAGGTACAGCCAATACCAGCAGCCAGCCTACTTTCATCGGCATCAGACTGGGAACTCCGAGTCGACTTGGACAGCCAGCTCAAGTTCCAAGAGTATGTTACACCAACCTCTTTGAGACCAGACATGGTGCTGACATGTGTCTCGTCTAAGCAAGTCCTCTTATTGGAGTTATTGGAATGCTGGAGGAGAGCCTGGAAAGCCCTCTGTGAGTTAATAGAGGTGGGGTGTTGAGGCTTTGCGGCCCGTTCCTATGAAAAACCTACACCCTCCTTGGCATCGCAGGAGATCCAAGGAGGAAGGCTATCAAGTCCACCACCGAGGCTGCAGAAAGAGCCTCTAGGTGGATTTGGATTAAAAGGTCTGAAACCTGGGCCAGCGCTGCTGGGACACAAGTCGGGGGCTGATCAGCCCTGGCTGGGTCACCTGAGGGAGGGTGTCTGATGTTCAGAAACACCCAAGGATCTCAGGAAACATCTCAGGAAATGTGTGTCCCAGCACATCCGCAGATGTATCTGTTTACCTACACATTTGAATCAAGTCAATTCAATCCTTCACTTCTTGTCATTGTAGTTTACTGACAGTTATTTTAGTGCTATACTAAAAATGTCAAATAAATTGGAAAAATGTTCATTACTCAAACATATGAGGTATTATGTAGCAAAATATAGTTTGTTGAAGATTTAGAAGTATGCATTTTTTTTTTTCTTTTGTGGTGTTCGAGGCTAATTTTAAAGATTAGTTCTGGTTTTGAGCTAGCTAAGCCAAAGGCATTTCACTTTGCAATTTGACATCCTGTCTCAGATCCTAATTGGAATTTGTCTGTCTGGCTCATCTTGAATCATTTTGGTTTTAGTGTCAGATTTTCCACACATCCCCTTTTCTGCCTGTCTCTTTGGACTAGTTTAAATCACTCATTTGATGGTGTGCACTGCATAATACAAGGCAGATGGCTCAACACTGCCGGACACAAACCTGTGACTTTTTATGTGGACTGAGTTTTAGCACAACATAGTTTGCTGTCCCCTTGTAACTTACCAGTGCTGTTACTAGGCAGAGAGTGGTCATGATGGTAACATAAAACACATTAGAGCAGACCTTCACATGACATTGACAGCAGGTCCTTTTGAGGTTTTAACCACAGTGGTATTTAAGCACACTGAATTTGTCATCTCATTCAGTCTGTTCCTTGCCAAAAATTGAAAACATTTATTTTCCTGCACATGGCCTTGATCACATATGGAAGCAATCAAAGCTGAAAACAGTCCACACATGGGCCAATAAGCATGCCAGTGTGTTAGGCAAGAGCCTATTGCCTCTCCCTGAACTCACGAGAGGGCTCATTCTTACTACTACTTCTCTCTCCCTTTTTAGGCCTTTCTTTTGTTCTCTGATGTCATAAGAGACTGCTTAAGTGAGAATACTTTTTTTGTCATTGGCTGTGCTAAACTGATCCATTACTCCTGAAATTATGTGTTTCGTTATCCGAACCAGTAACTCACAAACCAAATAAAGAGTATTTCATCTGGAACCATCCATGAGTCAGTGTTACCAGTTTGAGACAACAGTAGCAGTGAAATGAGTTGTAGAGTGGGAATTATCAAATGCATCATCGCTTTGGGAGTTGTGTAAAAACCAGAAAAAATATTATTTTCTTGTTTCTTTACAAAACAGGCTTTCATTGCTGTTCTTATTGGATCTGACTATACAAAGATTTGAGCAAAGAATAACACAAATTAAACACGGATCCAGTGAATAAAAAAATGCATTTGCTCTCCCTGGTCAACCAGAGTAATAACTGTATGTATTCTTGCTTGTTGCATTTTGTGCACTTTATGCAAAAAAACTCATGAAAGTTTAACCCCCAATGTCAAACATTGCAGTGTTAAATGTAATCAAGTTTTAAGGAGATTATCTGGAAGCGGTGCTGCAAATTAGCGTAAGAAAGCCAGCAGATCTGACATGGCAGTTTGTTGGAGTCCTGCCATGCTTTTGCCACGTGTTCTCTGGGAAGTTTTTTAGTCATGCATTTTGTTCAGCACCTAAACATGGTTTCCCTCGAAGCCTTCTCGCTGCATCTATAATGTGATAGTGCTATCTTTATGGTTTCATGGAAACTTCCATAAGCATTCGGTGCCACTCTTACTCCAGGTACAAACAAAATAGTTGTACTTGAATTCTCTCTTACTGGCTTCCTAAGTCCAAATGAAACACAGCTGTTTTACATGCATTGATTTATATGCACCTCAGCATTTTCAGTCTATAAGTGTTGATAAAAGAATGTATTTAATTGTAACACCTTACAGTAGATTAGGGCACTTTGGGGTCCAGAACTAGGTTACTACTTTTTCATGCTGACCAGCTCAAGCTTGGTGACATCCTTAAAGTGGTAAACAGTTTGTGAGGTGAAGCTTTCTGGTCTGTTGAAATAACAATGGTATAAACAGCGCACTGCTACTACAGGTTTTTAAATAAATCATAAAAATACACACAGTCCAGCTTAAAACAAGCACACATAGGCATTTATTATGCTCAAATTATTTTAAGGTTCAGTTCTTTTTATTTTTTTAGGAGTTGCATTTAAGCAACACTGATATCTACAGTAACTACAGCCCCTTCAACTTTGTGTTTCTAGTGTAACCTGTGTGATTGCATTGTTAATATTCGTGATATGCTCATTAGCATGCCTAAAACACAAAGACAAAATAACGAAATTAACCAGTAAATTGAGTCTGTATTGCTTCTTATGCTCCTACGCTGTGCCGTACCTTAACTGCTTACAGGCATCTCCAATGTTTATTTACTCAAGGAATTTACTGGTCCAGCCTCTGCAGACAAAGCCTTGCAGTAAATGTGGAGAGAGGCTGTCTTATGCAGGATATTCGTCTAAAGCTAGTTTGTGACTGTGTGCATGAGTATGAATGTTTACATTTGTGTCTGTGTCTGTGTCTTAATTAGTCACAGCGTTTATATATTACGTTTGGACGGCAGACTGTAGTTCTCAAGTCAGATTACCTTTTGTCCTGTCACCTTTAACTTTAGATAAATTACCAGTTTGTGAGGTCAATATATGAACATATTCCAGGCTGCAACTGAAACATTTTAAAAGTGTTTAAACAAAATGAAGAAGCTAGTAAACAAACATTACAATATGTTGAATTAAACTTAATTCAAAATGACTCCATAATTAGGTGATTATAGTACACTATATGTTGTGTATGTGTTGTTGTGTGGTGTATTTATTTTATTGTCTTAACAAACAATGTTAACAGTGTGTTGTTCAGATCTGATTTGCACATGAGATTGAAATGTGTTGGGAGAATGAAAGGCATCTCTGGGAAAAAAAAATTTATTTCAGAGGACCAAACAGGAAGGCAAACGACTGATGCATACCAGTCCATATGTTCCATATTTTTATTGCAATATTTGTTATATTGATGTCTTTCATTTATTTTTTATATATTGCATGGTATATCTCAGTTGAAGTATGTAGAAAAATAATTACAATATGTTTCTTTGACCATATGGTGCAGCTCTAACACAGACCACCTCACAAAGCTCTCAGGGCCACTGGAGGCCACAGTTCCCACATCCGGGCTGTGGCTAAACCCTTTGAGGCGCTCCGCCACAGTGTTTACACAGATGTGTGGTTCTGCGGACATGTCTTCACTACCCCCATGACCTGCTCCCTTCATCTCCCTCCTGGGGCTTTCATTAGAGAACAAACCTGGATGCCAGGGCTGCCACTGTGACCATCTGCTGACGAAGACCCACATTCTAATCAAATTTGAAGGGAGGGGATGTCAGGCCGGCTGTGGAATGTCTAAATGCATTGTGGAGGAGCCTGTGCTCCTGGGTATGTTTATTTGCTGAAGGCTGACTGCATCAGTTTCACCTCCAGACAACTCCTCCCCTGCCCGCTCATTCACCTTCCACATCGTCCCTCCTGAGAAATGCTGTAAAAAAATGTTATGCATGCATTCTATTGTCACTAAATATGGTGCTGGACTGTATATACAAGAGAGAAAAAAGAACTTTACCTATCCTGTGACACACCTAGCCTGAAACTTAGGACTATGCAGAAGTTTGAGCAACCCCAGTTCTGTGCATCTTAAAAGAACATCCAGATTAATGAACAATAATTATTAATTTGTTAAATTTAACATATTTTAATATGATCTGTGTAACTGTTATGGCACATATTAAATTTGATGTTTTTAATATGTTAAACCCAAAGCAAAGAAACAGAAATTGCAAAGTTTCTGTTGGGAGAAATATAAGCTTGTTTATTGTGGGGCTGTGCTCATGCATTTAGAAACTCTACCAAGAAACTGTTTACATTTATCTATTTAATTGTTTTCATGGCTGTAGCACACACCCACACTATGTGATGTACAGTTGTCAGCAGCGCATTACTTCCTGGGGTAGTTTTAGTAGTTTGAGCATGATTATCTACTTTAAGATGAAGGCTAGAGCTTCAAGTAAAAACAGCTCATTCGAGAAATACAAAATTGTGACATAACCAAAATACATTGATCTGTGTAAGATCTCTGGAATCTGTCATATTTTGTTTTGCTCATTTTTGCTTGTATAATACTATATGTCTCACAGACACCTCAGACTCTAAACATTAGTTCTTAAATGACTGATTGCTGTAAAATTCAAAAGGATTGCCTGTGTTTGGAAAAATGATTTAATGGAGAAACAGCTCTTGTGGCAATTTTTTCTGAAATATCAATAGTTTATTAATTTAGAGAAGAATCAAGAGAACAGTGTAATCAGAAGAGTGCAATTCTAAATATCTGAAATAAGAATAGTTTATTATGTTTAGCATACACAGTGCTGTATATGTCACAGAGTAAGTATGTAGTACGAAGTAAGACTAAGCTATAAACCTAATCAGTCTTTTCAGGTTGTTTTTTTAGCCTGAAACTTTCACATTTGCAAAGATTCCTTTTAAGACTGAGAACACAGAAAAATGCAGAGGAGTAATTAATAAGCAGCAATGGTTACAAAGTAATCTTGTTTCTTTTAGGCATTGCTCAGAAAATTAAACAAACTGACTTCATCGACTCACATGAAATGCTGAGTGAACAAAAAATAAGTAACAACATCTGATGTAATAGACATTTTCAAAGCTTGTAGTTCAAAACATGCATTCAACTGAAATGGCTTTGGGTTTTGAAAGAATTAAACAGGCCATATAGTTCTTGTGCCCTTAAGACTGACAGAAGTTAAAGCTAGAATGCTTTATGTGTAGTAAAAATCTGTTTGTGCCTCTTGGTTTCCATATATGAACTGTGTAAACTGTGAAGTGAATGGTATGTCTAAAATTTTAACATACTATATCCAAAAAAGAAAGAGAAATTTAGTTTTCCATTCAATGGGACCTTTGAAGTTCATTTCTTTTGCATGCTTTCCTCCAGAATGTTCTACAACTTTGAACAGCATAGATAGTGTTTCAATGCCAAGAAAGTTCATATGAGGTCCAAGGTGTCCTCTATGTTACTCTTAGCCTCTGAAACCTGGAATTAAAATCAAGCAGCTCTAGGTCCAGACCTTGAATGATTCAGTAGAATCTGCATTTTCTTCAGTCATGCTTTCAAGCATCATCAGAGATCTCATGTTGTTTTTTTTTCCATGCAGGTATCCAGGAGGGGAATGAATGCACTAAATGTAAGAATGACTGGGCACTTAGAGCAGCCATCGCTCTCCTGTATGTCCTGTGTGCTATACTCACTATAGCTGTGGCAGTCTTAGGATATAAAGGTAAACATTCCCTCTCCCTTCTAGTCTTGCTTAAATGCTCTTTAAACAATACATTTGTGAACATGTTCCGACACATGGGAATTTGATGTGAAATGATGCTTTCTTTCTGTGTATAAATGTTTCAGTAAATTAGAACAGGAAACAAACATGTGTACATGATGTATTCTACTGATTACTGTTTTGTGATGTTTGAGGAAAACAAAACACTTTGTGTGTTTACTCTCCAGCCAGCTGATATCTGTCTGCAATTTTCCTCTGTCAGAATATTTATATTTTAATGCCGGATGTGTCGTCTTCACTTTGTTTTCTTTCTGATCTGACATGTTGTTCCTTAGAAACATATTTCTCCAAATATTTTTTATCATGACCATTATGGCAGCAAGTGTTTTCACTATTCTCTCAAAGAACTTGAAATATTACAAAAGCCTTGTAAATAATGTCTAATAATGTCTTTTTGCATAATCAAGAACAAACTTGACAGACTGACCACCATCAAGTGCAGGACATAGCTGAAATGTCCTGCTGAAATTTGAAAGCCTTTTTTGGAGTTCTGAGATGATTCATTCACAACATTGTATGACACAAAAATTCAATGTGCCCAGGTGAATTATTTAAAAGATGTAAGCTTTTTATCTGAAATTTCGAAGTCTTAAAATGTTTATTTCGTTATTTTGAGCGGGACCAAACACTTGCAGATCATAAGCCTTGTTCATGTGGTGTCTTTTGATCATATCACCACTCGGAACAAGACATTTCATCCAAGACATATATACTAAGATGCAGGGGTTGAATATATCCTTTGGGCTATGTTTTCATATATGAACGTCCTTGCAATTATTGAAATGTTCTAAATTGAGTTTTTCTGTCCAGATCGTGTCCGTTGATAAACATTGTCATCAGTAGACTCTACAGATTTTATGCCTTTGCAGCAATTTGTTGTCCCAGCAGCCGCAAGTTGACTGACAACTGCAACGGCTGTCTAGATCGCTTTGGCTTGTAGGGCTGAAACGATTATTCGAGTAACTCGAATAACTTGATTACAAAAAATGTTCGAGGTAAATTATTTGCCTCGAGGCTTCGTTTAATTTATGTCACCAAGGTCCATCTATGTAGAATGTTTCTGCTATCGTATCACTCATGCTTCGTAGAGTACTGCGCAGCTCCGGTATCATTGGCTCACACGGAGTGTTGTAACTGATGCGCATTTCAAAGATTTAAACTATCTTTACCGCGGTTATGTTTTGAGATGTAAATCATCAGTGTGTGTGTGTGTGTGTGTGTGTGTGTGTGTGTGTGTGTGTGGGAAGGAGAGATGTTGCGGGAGGGAGAGTGAGATCATGGTGCATTTTGCTACTTCTCTTGCTACTTATGCCTCGTCACTTTCGACTCATAACACAGCCTACAAATAATTACAGATACAAGCGCTAGTATTCAGTTAGCAATCGTACAAATACGTTACCTTGTAGAGGCTCCGAGCCCGCTTGGAGAAGTACAGTTCACGTGAGGATGCTTTCGGTTCAGGTACTGCAGCATTGCATTCTACTCTACCTACCTCATCTGGATATAGTTAAAAAACTGAACTGTACTGTTTAAGATGGATTATTAGTAATACTTGAATTATATATACACTGCTCACAAAAATTAAAGGAACACTTTAAAGAAACACATTAGATACATCAGATCTCAATATGAAGT
>JBBJLS010000011.1:16652782-16685513 GCA_037577275.1 Bryconaethiops microstoma
AGAAAATTATCAGACAGGTTTAATTGATTTCATGCCAGGCCCAAAAAAAAAAGTGTTCCTTTAATTTTTGTGAGCAGCTATATATATATATATATATATATATAGCTGTTTGTACCTTTATACTTATTGTTATTCATTCTTTATTCTCAGATGGGCTATTGCATGGGGTTCACCTCTTTTTTCTTTTTTTATTAAGATAAAACTAAGGACAGATAGGCTAACCTATGTTTGTGCTGCACTTCATAGTTTTTTTCATGTACATTATAAATGTTTCACAGAAAGGTTCATTGAATGGGCTTAGTTCTGGAACCAATACGCCAAAGTTTTAAGGTTTGATCTAATAAAAGTGTTGAGTTTGAATAAAAGCTTGTGAGGAATAACAGCCAATTGCTTGCTCATTTTAAGAGGCCTTTCATGTTGTATAACACACTATTGATATAGTTGTTTAAAAACACAAAAGTATGATTTATCCAATTAAACGATGAAGAACATCGACAGAATACTCAATTCTGTGTGTGTAAGATAGCTGCCCTGTTAAACTAACAACATTTGATCACAATATTATTCTTTCTATTGTAGTACTGTAGTACACTGACCAACTTCATTACATGTTTCATTACAAGAACATAATTAGTCCTGTTTATTTAGTGCAGTGCAGTGTGTGAAACCTTAAATACAAATAATTATACTCATAGTTCTTGTAGGATTTTTATGTGAAACCTCTGCATTCTTTTTTTTGTCCAACTTAACCGATGTCAGAAAAATTACATGTCATGTTGTGTATTTTGTGATTTTTTGAAGAATCATGAAATGTTTTTGCCAGAGAGTGTTTAAAATGACTTGGACTAAAGAATGGGCAATATAGCAAAAATGTATGATTGCAAGGTGTGGTAAATATCTTTATATTCAATATGTATCATGATATTTCATTTTTCAGAGGTATGCTAACAAGTTGGAACAGAAACAATGTCCCAGCAAAACAATAGAAAAACAGAACAAAAACTGTACTGTACTATGTAGTGTTGTACCGAAACAGCAATCCTCATGACTGGTAAGACACAAATACTTTTAAAAGTTATTTACTATTGTATATAATATGTCTGCATTCTTAATATGTTAAAGAAGGTGCAGCATTAGTTTTTGCAGGGACATTTGTAATAATTGACAGTAGCCATCTAGTCTACTCAAATTTCATTTATATGAACATAATTAGCTACTAATTTGATTCAGATGAATAAAAATACTAATGTAAAGCATCTGCGAAAACTTATTTATGCATTCCTTATGAAGACAACAACAAAGTGCATAAATTTTACTGCGGGCATCCCAATTGTTTTGAGTTATTGAGTTAATTGTGTGAATGCACATATTTCGAAAGTACGAAGTTCCCAAAATTACGTTGTTTATAATCCACTGTAACAGTGTGTATATAATGCAGTGGTTTGTTATTAACCTTACTGGTCACACTAATGACAAAGGGAGCATACTAAATATCAGGAACTTAAATCAAAATCATGTTCCGAGAGCCTCATCCCTAAGCTTTGCTCAAAATAGCCTTCTTCTGCAACAGATAATGCCCACTGCTTGGGGGGAAGTATGGAGAGACAGGGCGAGACAGCTTGGGTCTCCTGTTGTTAGACCCCTAGTACAAGGTCAATCAACAAGCCTTTGAAATGGACCTCCATGTTATGGTTTTCCACAAACCTGTTATTGTTTTGTGTTTGGTTACACAAGTACTGTCCAGAAAGATACCATTCAATGTTGTGGATTTTAAACTGTTTTGTGATGCTGAAGAGGTCCCAAAGCCCCACTGAATAACACACCAGTGGGAGAAGTAAAAACAAGAAGAGCAAATGATTGGAGAAGTCAATAACAGAGTGTCACCAAAGGGCCCACAGTACAAGAAATGAACTTTGTAATTATGTAGATGGATCTGTGTCATTTTGAAACATGTATTGGAAACAGTGAAAGATTCAGGCTAAATACCCAAACTTTGCACCCTCTAGTGTTGGAAGCTGTGTATGTATGGTGACATACATATGGGTGCACACTCTAGACATGTGAAAAAGCACTAAGGCCAAAGATACACAGTTTTGAATTCTTCAAGCCTGGAAACTGCTATCTTTATCTCAGTGCTGAGTGGTTAGGTTGTCATATTATACAATCTTTTGCGATATTGCGTCCAGGACTACAAAGAAACTATTATTTTATTATTTTAGACATTAGACATTGTAATAATCAATTACTTTTGTTTTGTATAAAACCGTTTTCAGAATGAGTTGATGGGATTTAAAAAAATAAGTTTCTTTAAGATAATTAACCAGTTAGTTACAGAGCAAGATACATTCAGTAATACGGTGATGAGACAATTTGATAAATGTTAAAGCATTGTTTTACATAGCTGCTAAATACCTCTAATTAAAACAGAACTGATAAGGCTCTGAATATTCAAGTAAATTGTGTTATTAATGTAACATGTTGAGCTTCAGTGATTTTGCAGTATGATGAGCTAAAACTGCTATTTACTAATCATTCTTCTGCTTAGAACTTGGGGCAGCTGGTGGTCTGGTGGTTAGGGGGTTGTCCCTGCGATCAGAAGGTCGTGGGTTCAAATCCCAGTGACTGCTAGTGGCACCACACCCCCACACACTGCTCCCTGGGCGCCCCACTGCTTTACTTGGTGAATGGGTTGACTGCAGAAAAAAATTTCACATTGTGTGCTGTGTGCTGTGAAAAATGATAAAGGGACATTTGGCTGACGCTCATATCCAGAGCGACTTACAGTCATTAGTTACAGGTACAGTCTTACAGTCGTTAGTTACAGGGACTGTCCCCCTAGAGACACTGAGGGTTGAGTGTCTTGCTCAACAACACAATGATAGAAAGTGTGGGGGTTTGAACCTGCAACTTTTGGGGTCATTTGGTTCACAGACAACTGTTTTAACAACTAGGCTACTACCACCCTGTGGTATGCTCATGCGTGACTATAAGGAGCCACTTTACTTTTACAGGAGGATGTTTTCTTTAAAGGCTGAAGGTAATGTTGTGCTTCCATGGAAAACTAAACCAGATTTGCATATGTTGTGTGTGATCTTTATCCTTCATTTTACGAAAATGCTACCAGACTTGTCTTCTCTTTGAGCTTCCATCTGAGGTTGTTCTTTTGCTTTTGCTACCAGTCAAACAGTTATGACCATATAAGTCAACTGCTGCCCTGTTCAGGGTAAGTCATTTACTCATGCTAGGTTGGATGCCATTTTGAAAATGTAAACAGAAATTATTATAAATCAGCTAATTAACATGCTTAAATTAAAATGTATGTTGTAGCTGAATCAGTTTAGCAAGCTATTTAAAATGTGAATGATAAGTGATGTTTTGCAGTCTGGACTGAGGGAGCTTTTATGTGTGTCACTAAAAGAAAAACCCTACACTAGTAGGACATCACTAATGTACACACTTGCTGTTACAAATTTCATTTTCTTAAATAAAAATAAATGTTTGCTGTTATTGTGTTAGTATGAATACATGATTACTAATATAATAAATAGTAATATCCCTATTATCATTATTGTTTCAACACTAGTCATGTGATTAATTTTCTGGCTTATAGCATAAAAAGAGTCAGCAAATTCTAAATTGTTAGGAGGCAGAAAGCACCTGTTATAAGCATGCTTTAAAAACATGTTTTGCTTGAATGTGTATAAAAATGTACAAAGTATAACACAGTTATTGTCAAAAGTAAGTAAAAGGCAAAACTGTGTTGGTGCAATGAGAAAATGATGAGTACGTATTTTTTTTTCTGGTATTGTTTAGCATACAAAAGGTAACAAATATTATCTGCCCTGACATGTAGTGAGAGGGAAATAGATAACAGTTTGATTTTGCCTTGACAGTGATGTTGCTGACAAGACAAATAAATGTTTTAACTCCATACACTAAATACTGTAAGTACTGACAGGGTGTATTCATGTGATACAGAGCACTGATGTAAGTGTGAAATAAAAGAATGTATGGTTTATAAACAGCAGGAATAGTGCCAGTGAGACTGGTGGGATTTACCAGCGTGGCTCAGGAGACACCAGACGGTCTGAGCATGACCTCTGAGCGACCAATCCACATACCAGAGGAAATTAAGTGTCATGCATTTCCTGTGTGACTGGAATGTGTTCTCGCTGTCGGTGTGTTTAAGTGCGCAATAGCTAGTGGCTTGTGACAAATGTATCTGCCACAGTATCTGCACAGTCCTTGTGAACCTTCTACATCTGTCTGCTTCTCTCTCTCTCTCTCTCTCTCTCTCTCTCTGTCCCAGTTTACTGCTTCCTCCTGTCAGGCCGGTTCCCCTTCTCCAGGCACACTTACACCATGGATAGTTGAAGTGCTTCATGTTTTCATTAAGCAGAACAGAAACAGGCCTGAGAGCCTAACTCAATAAGTAAAGTTTGAATTACAGGAGAAAACCAAAATACTAAGAGGGATTTGGACGGTGGACCGACAACCTAGGTCCACCTAAACAGAACTAAAATACAATATGTGATCACTCCTGAGCACACCAGCAGCTGAACTAATTACAACCACAAATTTACGTCTGGTGGGCTCAGGGTGTCAAAATAAAAGACAAGAACTTAAACAACCGTCACTGTTCCCAGACCTGAAACCTCCAGCTGTCCCAGACATGTACATTGAATGATTTGGCGAATGCAACTTTTTAAATTGCCCATATCCCACATTTTTCTTGCTATTTATTTTCCTCACTGAAGTCCAGTCTTGTGTGGTTTCATTCATTAAAAACAGGAATAATTATTTTTACTTGGCTATTTTATTACTTAAAGTGGTTTATTACTGTGTGTAAGAATTATGTATGTAAATGTTCTAATTGGTTGCCCTGTACTGTTTTTATGTTAAAAAGCAGTCTAGGCTGAAAAACTCACTTAAACATCATTGTGGATGGCTGGAACTAAGCGGTTGTAGGCTACACAGGTAGATGTATGTAAATGCAATTGTTTACATGACATCACAAAAACAGTGAATTCAAAAAGGTCTCTGGACAACACCTTTGAAATATAACCAGTATTTCCATACTACAACATTCTTCTTTTATTACAAAATGTGTTACATTGTATGGATTGGCTATGTTAAGTTTAACAACAAAATTAATGTAATTTTTTTGTACAGTTGGTCAATACTATAATATGTATTATTTTTGTGATGAATTACATTACAAAATATGCTTTTCAGAGCATACTGTGGATATCATCAGAACATAAAAACTGTTCTAATTCAATTCAGCACAGAAATAATTCATAGTCTTCAGTCTAGGTGCGAAGCAACTCATGAACCTGGCTTGTAACTCACTCACATTAAGCAGCCTGAAGATTCTCGATATAGCTTTGTTCCTTCATAAGAGCAATGCTTCAATTATTCTTTTTTATCTTTTCCGACTTATAGAACTTCAGAAAACAAAGACTATGATGAAAATTGTGTATCATGATAATGATTATTTGATGTTTTATTTTTGCCATACAGCTACCTCCACCACGAGACAAATGACAAATCTCAAAATAGGGTAAAAAGTCCAAAAAAGTTTGTCTGTAAATATTAATAATAAAAACACAGTTTGTGTATTTGTCTAGCACTTGTAGTTGGGCTTTAACTTGGTCTCCCTCCAGATCACAGAGGTTTTCTGCTTTGTGTATTCCTCAGTGGTCCAGAAGATGGACAATGTAACTGAGGGGATGGAAAACTACGGAGGTAAAATCATGGCTGTAGAAACAGACCTAAAGAAGCTTGGTAAGTTCCAGCTGCTGACACACAACAACTATATTTGCAAAGGGCTTGTACTTAATTCCATTTATGTTTGTTATAAGGTTATTAAAACTTTTACATGCAGATGATCACACAGGAGAGAAGTCAGAGAATGCCACGAGTGAAATCCTGTCTTTTAAGGCAGAAATCCATACATTGCAGAACCAGCTTAATGACATCGCCTTAACTGCCTCTAGTAACAGAGCTGCTCTGGATGAGCTGCGGCTGGTCGGAGAGGATATACAGAGTGGCCACGTTTCTTTGAAGGACCTTCTGGAGAGCAATGCCAACACCATCCATACTGTCAACCGCACCTTGAATGCATACAGTAACCTGATTGTTGGCCTAAAGACTGACACAGAGCGGTTCCAGACAGAACTTCAAACACAGACAAGGGAGCAGAGCCTCTCCATCCACAGTCTCAATGCCCTCAACTTCACCCAGAGCCAGCAGAGGACACTTGTTGGCTCTCTCCAGAGGTCAGTGGAGGACACCAGCCAGGCCGTCCAGAAGCTAAAGACTGACTATCATAGTCTGCAGCAGACTGCAAGACAAACCAAGGTAGATGCTGGTTGGCTCAGGGAGAAGGTGCAAAACCTCCAGGTGCTGGCAGCCAACAACTCAGCCATGGCCCGCTCTAACGGTGATGCTATCGAAGATGTAGCCTCTCAGCTCACCTCGCTGTCAGAACAGGTCCAGAACACCTCAACTGTCACCGATAGTCATGACCAAAGCTTGCGTGAGCTCATGGATCAACAAAGAGACCACAACAATGCCACCTCTGGCAAGTTTGACACACTGGAGACTCGACTGGACCGTAATGAGGAGCAAATGGATAGTATCATAGGCAATGTGAGCTTCACCACACAGCTACTGGGAGCCATCAGTGGTGATCTGAATGGCCTCCGTGGCTGTGCCGAGACAGTCACCAGGCACACGGATCTGCTTTTAGCTCTCAACAGTAGCATCCTTGAGGCCAGAGCTGATGGCACTGAGCTCAAAGCTCAGCAGGAGGAGCTTGCCACCAGACTTGATAAGGAAGTGAATAACCTCTCTTTTGTGATGGAAGAGATGAAAATGGTGGACAGCAAACACTCACAACTCATCACCAACTTTACAATCCTTCAAGGTAAGGGATTAGATCATTTTCTTGAAAGGTATAAATTGATTACCTTAAGCAATATAAACCAATTCATTTGGCCTAACTGGGCATCGTGCTTTTTAAATAATTTATTTCATATCTCTTTTTTCAGTCTATTACATTTCATTCATTCACTCATTCACTGCATATGATGACCTTTTGTATAAGCTGCTATTCTCATTATTTAGGTTCACAAACAGACAAATATGATTTTTCAGCATCTGTTGTTATCTGATGACCAAGTCATCCTACTATAACGTCATTCTAATGTACTCTAATGTATTGTTCATGTTGTAGTTGCTAAACAGGCTATAATGATTCGAAATATAGCACTGTTCTGTGAGCTAGTTGTAGTAAAAAACTGTACAAATCAAGATGTGATTGATGAATGTGATTGATCTGCTAAGTTTTGTCCTACACTAGTCAGCATTCTATAGCATACTATAGCGATTAGTGTGGGTTTAAGGATGCGTTTCCTGCCAAGGACAATTAAGTATATTTTGTTCTATTTGATTCAATAATGAATAAATGCTATTTTAAATAATGCTGTTGTATTCACAGGCCCACCAGGCCCGAGAGGACCACGGGGGGATAGAGGACCTGCTGGGCCCTCAGGAAAACACGGTGAGAAAGGTGAAACCGGGGAAAGAGGTCCACCAGGCCTGCCAGGACTTAAAGGAGACAAGGGTCTGCATGGAATTCCAGGGGTCCCTGGCTCCAAAGGTCCACCTGGACCAAGGGGAAATCCTGGATCAAAGGGCTCCAGAGGATCAGGGGGAAGGGCTGGGCCTCCAGGGGACAGGGGTGACCCTGGGTTGCCAGGGCTTGTTGGCAGAGATGGTCAACCAGGTCCTCAGGGGCCCCAAGGTCCTCAGGGACTCAGAGGGCTATCAGGACCCCCAGGACCACAGGGACCATCTGGACCTGCTGGTCCAATTGGGCCACCTGGGCCACCTGGACCAACTGGACCTCTAATCCAAGTGGCTAAACCTTTGCCTCCTATAGGACCGCAAAGCTCGGTGTCACACCAAGTCAAAGAGCCTGTTCCCACCAGTACACCAGGTAAAACTTACTTTTTTTGCACCAGGTGAAAACAGCAATGATATAATCTATTATACTTCTCTCTTATTTCTCTTCTTCTACTACTCCTCAGGATGTCCACTTCAGTGGATAAGCTATAAAGACAACTGCTATTACTTCTCTGCTCCATCGGAGAGGCTAAATTTTGATGAAACAAAGGAAACGTGTAACAACAAGACTTCTTCTATGCTCATTATCAATAATGAGGATGAACAGGTAATTTTATTTTTCCATTTTTGTGTTTATCTAAGCATACACTGTATGATTTAGCACCATTTAATCATTGCAGACTAAATGTATAAATATATGCAGACCAAACTTCATTTTTGTGGGCCATCATTTGAGGAAGAAGCAATACTCGACTAACTGCCGAAACAAGCTAGGATGGACTAGTTAGATGACTTAATGAATTTCTGACATGGCAGAAGTCTGGGTCACTAGTCTATTCTTTTAAGCATTTTCCTAATCAAACTTGCTCACCAACCTCTCTCTCTCAGACACACACACACAAACACAAAACACACACACACAAACACATACAAGCACAATCACTGCCTCTACACAGGCAGTGGCTCATAAGACGTCTTTGAAAAAAATGGGCAAGCTTGCAAACTGCCTGGAGAAAGTTTATAGGCTAAGCATAGACCCTATAGCTTTAGCTACATTATTAATGACATGGAATCAAGTTAACCATTTAACAGTTTGTCAGTTTGTTTCACATTTATATTTTTTATTTCTAGGAATACTTAGGTGAATTTGTAACAGTATAGTTCTAAAGTTTCAGTGTCAATTTTCCCTTCAGTCCTGTGTTCTGATTAAGGAAGTGGCACTTGCATTTAAAATGAAAACTTGTATTTTTCCCTTCCCTGATGTAATGATAAAACATTTTGATTAAACAAGCGAACACCTAAAATGTCTAAACAATATCAGGAATCCCAAAGAGTGTTCTGGAATTCTGTTAGGGTCTAAAGTGTAAAACAAAACAAAATAATAAGTCAATTAATCATCAGAATAACCAATAGGTTAGGGGTTGTGTTAACACACATCATAGCATGCCAAGCGGACTGACCATTTTCATACACTATGAGTATCTATACAGCTGTACGCAATAGGCAATTCAATCATGCAGTGGGAACTGTCATGCAGATTTTTTAAATGACACAATGTATGCTTGGGTTTACCTGATACCTTTTTATCTGTATTTTACCACCTAGTTGCCAGGCTTGTTTTTGGGTGCCCTGCATCTAAATCGCTATGAAAGTATTGCAAATGAATTCATAGCACCAGACTATGCTTCTCACTAGTCTTTTTCATTGCATCTGTTTGTGTGTGTACTTATGTGCTTTGTTTCAGCTTTGGATAAGGAAGCAAATTACAGGAAAGGGATACTTTTGGCTGGGTCTCACAGATATGGAAGAGGAAAACATCTGGAGATGGGTGGATGGGACCCTTCCCACTTTTACGTGAGTAGAGGAGTTTGCAAGGCATAACTTGATTTTGCTAACAAATTATGAGCAAGACTTCAAGCACCTTTCAGCTGAAATTAGCGAACCACATAGGCCAGGTTCATTCTGCTCACAATTCAGTAATCAACAATATTATTACTGAAATATCTGTAGGACTGCTGCAGAAATTCTCAAATGATGATGCTACAATAATAGGAGAAGGTGATCAAAAGCTTGCGCCACTTGATCCTTAACTACACAAAAAAGTTACACGCTTGCACATGCTGTGCTTTGCACTCTCCAAAATGTATTCAAAGAAAATAAATACATGAAAAGACGTGAACTGTGGATGTCAGATGGCTTCATAAACCTTTACACTCTTATACTACATAAAAAACCCATTTTCATATGTCACTCTAGAAAGTGGAAACCAGGCCAGCCTGATAACTGGAGCCATGGGCATGAAGAGGGTGAGGATTGTGCTGGTCTGATCCATGAGGCCAACTGGAATGATTTCTACTGTACAGATCGCATTGGATTCATTTGTGAACATACAAATGAGAGTAAGCAGCAATTGGATTGACAGTATGTGATACTACACTAAACGTTTATTGTCAACCTGCTGATTACTAAGTTCTTCTGTCCACTACAGGAAAAGTGCCTGTTTTATAGCATCCATTGCTGAGCCAAGAGAAGAATGGACATGACAATCAGGGAGACTACTCAAATGGTCACATGAGTGCATGGCTTTGCCAAAAGACAATTTGAATGAAACCTGATGGACAGAAAAGAAAACTACAAATCAGCGATGATCAGCAGTTTGTCAAGGCTGCAAATTGTTCTGTAATTAGTCCAACAGATTTTCAGTCAAGATCACATCTTAATACATTTTTAACAGCAGGAAATGCCGTAATGTATTATAAGCACACTGTTGTAAATACCCTTTATAAAATCTTTTTACTTAATATGTCAAACATAATTGATGCCGTAGTAGTCCAGTGCAATACAATGAGCTTTGCAACTACTTTAATTGTAATGAACTACAATCACCTAATACCATAAGCTACACACAGTAGGAAGCTGTTATTTCAGATTGTTGTTCGCATCAAAGTCATTATGGTCCTTTACTTTTATTCAATTTTGTTCCTAGACTGGAATATCAGTGCTATGATTTTATGTTGAATAAATCTCTCAAATCTTATCTATGTATAAAATAGTTGTGCCTTTAAACACACAGTATACATGTAATCCTAAAAGCTAGCCCGAGGTAAAACTGTTGGTATTTTTCAATGAATTATGTTATAAAAAGAATACATTTTTGAAAGTCAAAATGGGTTCTCTAATGTAACAGCCTATATAGGCCTAATGTAATCAGAACACCTTGCACTCGGAAGAACTACATCCGATTTTTCTGTTGTTCTTTACCATATTGACCAGAAATTTTGATATTTTATTTAAGAAAAACACACCCTCTTTAGGATGAGTGTAGAGATTTTGCTCTATAATCTGTCAGTGCTATCAGACTCTTAGTATATGTTAATCACCACAGTGTAGAATGCATTAAACTTGTGGGTAGCCTCAATCATTGCCCCTAATCAAATTGCCGTTCTATAATAACCTGACTAAATTTACACCAAGAATTATGATTACAAGCTACAATGTTGTTTCTATTCTTAGTGACTGTAAATCAGTGCAGCCCAGAACCTTGAGGCGAAATAAAATTCTTCTTGAGACATGTTTTTCCCACATAATGCAATAAAGCTGAATGAAAACCAAAACAAATCGCAGTGCGGTTTTCTGGGAATGCTCAGTTCAGTTTAATGCAGTTTTATTTGTATAGTACTTTCTACAACAGATGTTTAACTGTCTTACTGCCTGGCTTCTCTAATAATCTCTAACTAGCAGCAGAGATGATTAGGTGGTTGGAAATTTCCAGACCTGAAATTTTGGTTAAAAGTGGACATATTTTTTTCTGGGTTTTTTTCCCCGTTTCACCTGGTGCATCTGTTTTTGGTAGTGTGATGTTGTGAAGAAAAATCTTCATAGTTGTTGGCAGATTTATTTTTCAATTACATGAATTTGCCTGAAAGTTTCACTAAAACCAATAAATACAAATGATTGGATACTCACCTGTAGATGAAAAAAAAAATCTGTTCTTTGAGATTTGCAACCAGTGCTTTGAATGATTATGTAGAGAGAGAAAACAATATTTCTCTTTCATATACAGTATAACTAAAGTACAAAAGTTCATCAACCAACGTCTGAAGTGTTGTTTAATAATTTAGAGATAAAATGATGGTCTAAAATGCATTTGTGTTCATACATGTAGGGTGCTATAAGTTGAACGAGTCCCCAAAGTAGCATTTTTTTCCCTCAGATTTCTCTTTTTTTTGCTATTACCATTAAATATAAAAACCCATAAGACTTTGGACGCTTTGAATGGTAACGAAATGTGACGATGTGCGTGAACAGGTAGGAGACTTAGGGGCTGACGCTGATTGGCTGCGTTTCGTCCCTGCGGTGACGGACGATCCGATTTCAGCGGAGCCGGGAACCTGCGAACAACGACTCGTGTCATGTGATTAGATCATATGATTGAGGAACGCTTTCCTTGTCCTCATTACTGTTGTTTGTCTTTCACGATATTAAGAAAAGGAAAACATCAAATATTAGTTTTGTTTCAGATTCAGAGGCACGTCAATTCGGTATCTTGTCGTGTCCTATGTTGAAAAAAACGTGACTTCATTTGTCGCTGCAGTCCTCCTGCCCCCATACCCTTCTGCTGACAAGGAAGGACTCCACTGTTCAGATCTGGCTGCATGTTCCTTTATTATGTATATTGATTCATTATCTAAGTACTGACAAAAACAGACAAAAGAAGAGGACCGAGCTTAAACATATCTTCTTACTGCTCTCGTCCACATACCCCAGCAATGCCTCTGTTCACGTCCAATCCCTTTGATCAAGATGTTGGTAAGTTCAGTTGGGTACAGATAACGGAGCTGGCACATCCAGTGTTAGCACGCCAGTTGGCTAGCGAGTGATGTGTTGTGCACGACTGTCTGCCGTTTCGCTTTTCAGATGCTGTACCTCGCAATACTACACTTTGTGAAGCCGCCTAAAAACGAAAACACGGCCACATGAGCCATTTACTGGGACACAACGGCCTCGACGTTGTGAAAATAGAAGGCTAGGCTATGCTAAGTGAGAGTTATTGTCGCGGCTAACGATAGCAAGTTGCTCACGGAAAACACTCAGCAGAGATTAAGTACATTTAAGTAAGGACAACATTTAACCCCTGTGCTGGGTAGTGGTGTGAATATTTTCCTATCATGCCAGTACATTTTTGTCACTGGAATAGGCTCTAAAGCCACGGCGTTAGCCGGCTAGCGTTAGTTTTATTGCTAACAAATATGACTATGCCAACACATTGAGACTCTCACGACTGTCAGAGCAGTCACTTTAGTGACATGTCATGTTATTTGCAACATAAACACATTTGTGTATTATTTATTTCAGACAGACAGCTTATGCGTTTACAAGCTGTAAGCAGTCTTTTTGTGAGTTTCAACAGCTAGCCTTTTAGCTAGGGAGCTGTACAGAACAGAGCTCAAGATTAAAAGACCGTTGCTGTTTGTTTTTTTGTGTGTACGTTTATTTCTTTGCTGTTTTCTTTGGTTTTGTAATCACAATGTAAGGATAGCGTCTTTAAAATGCCCAGTTGTTGAGATGTAAACTTTAAAAGTGGTCCGATGTGAAGCTGTGTAGAGAAACATACTTTACAGTTTCATTTCAGTGCCCGTGAAAGAAACCAGGGTTTGTATAAGTAGTGCTGATTATGATCAAATATTGATATATCCAAAACGTTTTATGGCCTTGCCATTTTGCCTTGGTACACGAATCATGTACCTCTTCGCCATTTAATGGATTTAAAATACATTTTAGGCCTAAACCTTATCTCAAATCAGTTGTAAAACAACATTTCAGGCATCAAGCAATGTATGTGTAATCATTTAATGTAGTAACTTTGTGAGGCTGCTTTTAAAGGCATTAAACGCTTCTGATATCTGGTGTCTATCACCACCACTGCGAACTGTTCTGACATGGTAAGGTTCTAGAGAATATTTATTCCAAATGACTTTGCTGTGCAACTGTTTGATTAGCGCTATTTCATATCAGTCTTGATAAAGGTCCAATGGACTAGTTTAGGATTAACATTATTCATCATCTTTTATCCTGTGCATTGTAAAATAACGTTGCAGTGCATTTTGTTATTTAATAAAGAATACTTTATCACAATAATCTCCATTAAACGCACACACAAAGTAGCTGGAAACAACAAATTACAACACTAGTGCATTCTTTCCGTCGTAATAACCATAATGACAGTTACAAATGTACGCTCTCTAACACACTTGACTTATTACGGCCAAGGGGCTTGTCTCTCCTAACACTGTGGGTTTAGCAGCTGGTTTCTCAGTGCTGCAGTGTTTTCTATGGCTCTGTGGCAGCTGCTCACCAAGTGATGTGACTTCACAATGGCCAACATTTGATGATTTGTTGTCTGTGGGCAAAATCATCCATATTCAATGATCAGTGCTCAACTCCTGATCAACCGCCCAAAACTACGTGCACTACACCAGAAACTAACAAGGTGTTTTGGTGTTGGGACCATGTCAATTGTTCAAAAACTCTAGAGGAGGAGAAGAGGTGCCAATTTCCAGCTATAAAAAGAATAATAACTAGGCTGCGTTTCCACAAGAAAATGTGAAGTGTGATTGCGTGGTGGCTATAAAACCAGTGTGTCCCAGAGGTCTCGACCATTTTTTAAATGATCAATACTCTAGCCCCCGATTAACTGATCACAAAGTAATATACATGTGCACTACTACAGATATAAATGGACATTTGAAAATTGAAGTAGCTCCGAAAGTCAGCACACACTTTTTTGGCGGATCGCAGTTACACTAACTAGATGCATTCCTGTGAGAAAATGCAAAGTATGATTGCATGTTTCTATGGTAACTGTGGTTGTTGCTAGGTGGTATCTATGGTGTTGCTATCTGGTTACTAATGGTTGCTGAGGCACAGCAGACCATTCAGAAAATGTATTAGTATTATAAGATTTGTTTAAAAAAAATGTATGAATATTTACAGTAAATCTGTCCCAGTAACATTCTCTCTCTCGCTCTCTCTCTCTCTCTCTCTCGCTCTCGCTCTCGCTCTCACTGTCTGTCAAGATTTTCTGGGCAGCTCACCAAGTGAGGTGACGGCACAATGCTCACTCAGGCACTCACTCTCTCTCTAGGCACTCTAAACGCGTCTTGAACCTCGGCTTGCTCCCCGTGGAATAAAAAAACCCAATAATTAAAAAAAGAACAACAATTATTAGTTCTTAATAATTAGATTGTGTTTCTGTGAGAAAGTGAGAGGTGTGATTGTGTGGTTGTTTTATTACCAGTGCTTGCAGACACCCAAATATTGGTTTTATGGGCAATTCACAGCATGAACTCGAACCGGCGCTCTTCATTCAGTGCCTCCGTCTTACTGCTGAACCACAGAGGGCATGTCAACTTGCTGGCTCTTATGTATAGCTGCATTCATGGGGTGATTAATGTTTATTAAACCACAACCAACAGTGATGTCTTTTTTCACTCTAATAAAACTTAAGAAGGAGAATTCTATGATTGCTAGCACAATCACACTAATAAAAAGTACATTGCAGGCATAGGAACCGAAATTAGGTTCCAAATAAGAACTGATTCAAAAATACCCAGTACCGGGTCCCCACTCGTTTTTTTTTTTTTAATTTCAGCTCTGTAAATCGATTCTTAACACTAGAACGGCGGCTAACTGGCTATACCTATAACGGCTGCGTGCGTCAATTGACATCCACGCAAGCTGCAGCCAGCAGACACAGCAAGTGTCCAGTGGACTTTGGACCCAGAGCCAGTCGTACAGCCCTAGTCGCCATATCAGAATCAGAATCGCGTTTATTGGCTGAGCATGTGAGCGAACACATACAAGGAATTTGATTCCGGTCGATGGTGTCTCTCAAGCACAACAGTATAAAACAACAACAATATGTTCAAATATGTGTGTACATGTGCCTACACCACACCCATATGTCTCTTACAGAGCACGCTTGTTGCTCCAATAGGCTAATAGACACAATTTTGATTCTGAATCTGATGAAATTACATCAATTGACGCAGTCAGCCTTTCCAGTGTTAAACTGGTTTGGAATGCTAGATGATACTTCAAACCAAACCATTTCTATATTGAAAAATCTGTAAGATCAAACTCTGCATTCTTATACACGCACATCCTGTTGTGCTAGGCTGCCTAACAGGCATTCTTGCCAAAATGAGCTTAACAACAGACTAACAGGACTCCTTCTGCACCCCTTGCTGTGCCAAAGCCTTGATCTTGTTAAAAGAAATCCAATAAATAAACAGTATATTCCCTCCTGGTGTCTTTTCACATCAAACGTTTTGGACAGTGTTTGGTCTTTTCCTCACTTTTGAAGTAACTTCACCCTCTCTTTTGTTACCAGCAATTTTTAGCAGTCTACTATGGACATTACCTTCAGCCAGAATAACAAAAACCCACCAAGGCAGGTGTTTACCAGTGATACAGTTTATAAAACAAAGGAAAACAAAAACAAAAAAATGGTGTGGATTTTTTTCATACACCTTTGGTGCAAAGAAAAGGAAAAATGGATGTTCAGCTTATGGTATAAATAAAGACATATCTCTGTTATGTCCAAAAGCTCAGCTGGGTTGAGCAGAGGCTACTGGGCTAGCCACAGCATGGTTCTGGGTCTACAGGGCACTTCCAGTTTCCTTAAGCAAGCAAAAATCATGCTGAAAAAGTAAAATTTCCCTCTTGGACAGTTAACTTTTGATTTTTTTAGCTTGTAAAACAAGATTGAGGAAATCTGAAAAAAGTTGTGCACATATAGTCAATGTTGATAAATTATTTCTATCTAATATTTTGAAAAGAAGTGTTGCAGAGTCTATATTTTTAGTTAGAAGCTGTTAGCTTCCAGCTTGAAACATGCATTGCTAATGTTAGCTAGTCAGATTTGTAGCTAGCTAGCTCTACAAGACATGTAAGTGACAAAAGATGGAAAATGCTCATTGTTTAGTTGAAATAGTCATATTTGGGGGTTCCTTCTTTGATTTAGTCTTTGCATCTATTAGCTTACCTCATTAACTTAAAATGGTACAAAACACATTCCTAATGTCTTAGGAACTGAATGAACTGGATTGAACAATTATTATTATAATAAAATTCCTGTGCAGTATGTTATAAGCAAATGCTGTCATACAGCAGTTTCAGTAATGTAATGTATTGTCATGGAAAACTGCAGTGTTTTTGCAAGAACTTAATTCTGAAGAAAATTGTACTGCATAAGAGGGTTGCTGTTTTAAACCAAATGCAGCCTTATCTTTCTAAGCTCACATTCTGTGTTAAATTATTATGTAAGACACCTTACTCCTTGTCAGGGAACTGAACCTGCACAGCTTAAAGGGATGCTCATGGCGAAGAAAGGTTCAACTGTGTAGCTGTTTTAGTGTATGTGGTGCTATGTGATCCGTGACAGTGCAGCAGCTGTACCAGACTGTAATGCAGTTTGTCACTATGCTCTCCAGTGTGGAAGTTAAAGAATGCCACTGTCTGGACTCTTCAAGTCCATTTTGGCTTTTTGTCATGGTGTGAGAGTCCAAACTGATCCTGGTTAAAGTTTCTCCCCTTTAAACATTTACATTGACTGATGGGTAACTACCCGGGATGGTGCATGAAAACCGAGCTTTGAATTTTTGCTCATCCTGACTTACACACGGTTGGTAGCCAAAAGCTTTTGTCATATCTAGCTTCCCTCTGGTTTCTCTGCATAACTAAGATGTAGTTTTTGATTAGATCAGTCCTTGAATTTTGATGCACATTTGAAGTCCTTTAGCCACTCCAGTTTTTTTCCATTTGAGAATCTTATCTAAGTTAAAGTCTGTTGTCTCTAAAGCTGAGATGGAAATCCTCATTCATACTTTTATCTCATGCATTTATTTTGGTAACTCTCTTTTAACTTGTCTAAGTAAGTCTGGTTTAATTCGCCTTCAGACCATCCAAAACGCTGCTGCTACTCACATAAGTGGACTCACTTCTCATTTTATTTTCTCTACATTGGCTCCCGGTGGAATTTTAGGATACAGTACAAAATCGTCATTCTTACCTATAGATACCTACATGGTCAGACTCGTCAATACATTGTGGGCCACCTGCAGCTTTAGACGACTAGTCAAATCCTGAGATCCACCCAACAAAGCCTTGTTTCTGTGCCTCACACCAGGCTGAAGACTTGTGGAGATTGTACATTTCAATCTGTTGCTCCCAAACTGTAGAAGAGTTTTCCACTGTAGAAGAGTTTTTCAGACTGTAGAACAGTTTGGAAGGTTGGAATTCTTTAGCTATGGAAACAGCAGTGTTGGTGATTTTTACACACCATGGAGCAGTTGTTGACTCCACTCTGTGACATTACGTGGTCTTCTGCTTCCACTTGCCAGGAATACCATTTACCACTTACAGTTAACTATGGAATATCCAGCAGGGATGAAATCTCATGAACTGTCTTATTGCAAATGCATCCTATCACAGTAATACACCTGCAGTCATGGAGTCACTGAGCTCTTCAGAACAGCACATCTTGTTTCACAAATGTTTGTAAATGGAGACTGCATGGTTGGGTGCTTGATTTTATACATTTACGGCATTTATCAGATGCTTTGGAATTCCCTAACTACAGGGGACAGTCTCCCTGGAGCAACTTGGGGTTAAGGGTCTTGCTCAGGAACCCAGTGGTGGTGTGCTGAAGGTAGGATTCGAACCCATGACCTCTTGGTATCCTACCCACTAGGCCACCACCACCCCCGTGACACCTGTGACAATGGGTATGATTGAGACACCTGATTTCAACAATTAAGAATTATGGCCCGATACTTTTTTTCCATACAGTCTATCTTTATGTTTTATTTTATTATGCATTTTACTATTTTTATGGAATGTTACTGTTCAGTCCTGTTTGCAAAAAGCACTTTATTAATAAACTTTACATAATATTCAGGTGCTCCTGACATACCTGCAGATTGTGCCCTTTTGCTTTCTTAAAGCAAATGCTGTCAACTAATCAACAAGAATGCCAAAGACACAATTCCAGATAGATCTTCATTAACAGATTGACCTTTTTCTACTGGTATAATACAGCCTGCAAACACAAGGATTATCATACCTAGCACAAGATTGCTTAGGTGATATTGAACAACAGTGGGAAAGCTATACCAGAAGGTGGTAGAGGCCCCAGGGCCACTAATTGAAGTCCTCAAGGAGCTCCTTTGCCTTTTTTTAAGCTGTGAAAGTCTGCAGTGTATCCTGATTAACAAGCAATAGCCACAGCCACCCCCGCAGGTGTCAACACTTAAGGTCCCTAATGAGCAGTTTGTCCTGCATGAGTCGACTGAAAGTCAAGCAATCCTTCTGACATCATTGGGTATTTTTATGGCCTTATGCATTTGGTAGTGTAGTGCCTTCCCAGCAGTTTATCCAGGTTTGATTCCTATTTGGTGAGTTTTTAAAGATTTGTTTTAAATAACATTTTAAGTAGTACTATATATGTGCAATGTTTTTGTCACAATAATAATTCAAAGATAAATAAAAATTGTCATACAGGACTATTTGCAGTTGGGACCTGAACTGAAAATCCTGCATTAGAGAGCATTAGAGAGAATTTTACCAAGAATTGTGAAGGCCAGCAATATGCATGAACAACATATGCTTAATGTAGAAATCTTTCGTTTATTATTGTTTATCAAAAAAAAGTTATGAAAATATTGATTTATTACAATGACATATATATGATCATAACATAATAATAATCTTGATTTTATTGATTTTAATATTGATTTTTTTTTAGCATGCAGTGACTATAACTGGATTAACCTATGAATCCAGTCACACCCTGCCAAGCTGCTTGTTGAGCATAAAAGGCTCTTAATTGAGGTGAAGTGCAGTATACATTCATGCCTCTTACAATATACACACACAGTTTGTAACTGCAAATATGTGTGTTTGTGTGTGTGAACAATTGGTCTTTAAAGCTGTGTGGTATTGCGAGACGGTAGCACCTTGATTGGTGGGGTCATAAGATTAACCACTCAAATTTTGACTTGCTATATCTTTTGTGACACACAGTAACATTCACAGTTTAATAGTCAAGCATGCTGGATTCAGAAAAAAAATAAAACACAATGTTGACAAGTGTGTCTGCTTTATGACCACACAGGGTTCTTTAACTTTACAATATCTCAAGACAAACCATATTTTACTTTATAGGCGAGTGTTTGGCTCAGAGTTCAGAGTAGGAGGGTTGAACCAGTACACGTGTATGCATTTGACAGATGCTCGTATCCAAAGCAACTTAGAACTGAATCATGTGCAACTGAATCAGATCATGACTGTTTGAGTACATTAGGCTGTTGGTGTCTCTGGAGTGCAGATAACGGAGAGCTTCTCTGAGCACGACAGATGCTTTTTACCAGGGGATGGTATTTTTTCTTAGAACCTAACTAATAATTGTTCATGGAAATCCCCGCAAATTTGCAGAAACTGCAGATATCCTCTGCAATTTTTTTGCTTTTTTCGTGGCAATATATTATTTTTCATGCATTTTAGTGCTAAATTATTAAGGAAAATATATTTAACTAATTTTGTAACAAATAACAATGTAAATTAAGCTAAATTTCCATATAAATATTTATAAATATTTTTACAGTATTTTTATTACTGTAAATTAAATTATTACTGTATTTACCCTGCTTATACCAAAGAAAATGCACTTGCATGAATTACAGTACAGTACATACAGGGCTAACATCAGTACTTTATATACTAGCACTGAGGGAGACAGCAGTTCAGCGTACACTGTACAGGACGTATACGGGTTTACCCTTTACATTTTCTTTAAGGGTAATGTATTAAGCTGAGTTTAAAATGGTTCAAAACCTGCTGCAAAATGCATGGCGATGTGGACTATGTGAGCAGCATGGTGCTGTCTAGTAGAGGAGGCACTGACGGATACGCCCCCTAGTCAAACGGGTCAATTTGAAAGCTGATCAGTGTTGAAAACCAAATGTTTTCACTGGACAGAGCATTTCATATGGTGGGCATGTCTTGTCTCTGAGCCCCCCAGAAGTCATGCCTTCGCCTGCACTGTCTGTTCCAGTTCATCCCAAAGGTGTTGGATGGGGTTGAGGTCATGGCTCTGTGCGAGTCAGTCAAATTCATCCTCAGCCATAGTCATTTAACCATGTCTTTACGGACCTTGCTTTGTGCATTGGGGCACATTGTACTTAACTTCAGTAGTTAATAACATGTTTTGCCTAATACTCTCCAGCATGTTTAACCTGAAGGAAGTCAAGGACCCATTTTGCGTTTTTGTCCGTATATCTATACTTAGGGCCATAAGTATTTGGACACTGATGCAATTTTTGTTATTTGCACTTTGCATACGCCTACAATAGATTTGAAATTAAAGAATCAAGATGTGACAGAAGTATAAACTTTCAGCTTTAATTTATGGGATTTAACAAACATATTGCATTAAGATTTACAGTGATTTTTCACAGAGTCCCTGCGTTTTTTCAAAGGCTTCAAAGTAAATGAGCTGTCAGGCCTGGCAGGCCAGGGTATAATTACGGTTGGCGGCCACAAGAGACTGTCCTTTGCTATGTTTTGTTTTGTTTTGTGGTGTTTGGGACTTTTATTGTGAATGCCTGAGTACACGGTCTTGTTTGGATTAATTATGTGTTTCACCTGACCGTGTGCTCAGAGGAAATGAGATTCGAGTTTCGATTGGTTTCTTGAGTTTGGGGATTTTGTATTTACTTTCGCTGTGGACCGACCTCGGTTGTCGGTCCACTGTCACCCTGGCGTTCATTCTCCTTTGGGTGTTGTAGAAAGCCTGTATCCTGTTTCAGGTCCTCGAGCCTGTTTTGTTTTGATTATGAATAAAGAGTTATTGGAAATGGAAGTCTGCCTATGCGGCTGCCCTCATTGGGGAGATAGGGGGAACCCTGACATGGGCATGTGACTGACAGGCAGTTCCCTCATTGTTCCACGACAAATAAAGTAGATAAAAGGTCTGGAGTATATGCAAAGCACTGAATATGCATTTGGTAGCTGTTCACTGGAACTCATCATCAGGGTCCAAAGAGGTGTAAATGCTTATTAATCCTGACCATCAATGAAATAAATAAACAAACAAACAAACCTGTCAGAGAACTAAAATTTCAGTAGTGTCCAGATTAACAATTGGCACATTCTCAAAAAGAAGGAATGAACTGATAAGCTCAGCAACACCAAAAGGTCTGGGAGACCACGGTAAGACAGCTAAAGTGGATGACTGCAGAATTCTTTCCTTGGTGATGAAAAACCTCTTCACAACATTTAACCAAGAGCACTCTTGAGGTGGTCAGCATATCACTAGTCTACAATCAAGAGACACATTCATGAATGTAAATACAGATGCAAACCACTGGTAACACTGAAGAAACAGAAGGCTAGATTAGGCTTTGCCAGAAAACATCTTAAAAGTCTGCCCGGTTTTGGAATAAGGTTCATTGGACAGATTAAACCAATATTAACATGTAGCAGAATGATGGGAAGAGAAAAGTAAAGTGCCCCCTTATAATAATGTGAGAACACAACACTGCACAGCACACAGTGGTGACTAATTAGGCCTCTTGCTATTGCTTGCTCACTTCTTTTTCCCATATTTAAAAAAGAAACAACTTTTGGGCACTTACCCTTTTAACTCCATGTTTTCCTTACTTATGCTTTAACCTCAAACTTTTTTATTGTTAAGGTGTGTAACTTAGCTAGCAGTAACTTGTATGAATAGGGGATGTTGATTTAAGTATACCTTTTCATGTATGAAGAACAGGTGTGGACTACTTGAGCACTAATGTACGTCGCTCTGAATAAGAGTGTAAATAAACAATGTGAAAATTTCTCTGCATTTAACCCATTCACCGAGTGAAGCAGTGAGCTGCCACCAATGAGGGGTGCCTGGGAGCAGTGGGTGGGGACAGTACGTTGCTCAAGGGTACCTCAGTGATGACACTCGCAGTCCTAGGATTCAAACCCACAACCTTCTGATCACAGGGGCAAAGCCCTAACCTCTAGGCCACCTAGCATGGAGAAAGAAAGGGACAAATCATGAAAAGCAGCATATCACATTGGCTGTCAAACATGGCAGCGGAATTGTAATGGCATGGACACGTATGACTTCCAGTGGAACTGTGTCACTGGTGATTATTGACAATGTGACTGCTGACACAAATAGCAGGATGAATTCTGAAGTGTATAGGGCTATACTCTCTGCTCTGATCCTGTCAAGTGCTACAAAACTGATTGGAAGGCACTTCAGAGTGCAAATGGATAATGACCCAAAATATACTGCAAAAGCAACACTACAGTTTCTCAAGGTAAAGAAACAGTATATTCTTCAATGTCAATCGCCTGATTTCAACCCAATAGAGCAGCTTTTCAGTGACTGAAGACAAAACTGATGGCAGAATTCTGAACACAGAGAGAAAAAAATCTGTAATTTCTGAAATCTTTATGCAATACCTTTGTTAAACCCCTTAAAATAAAGCTTAAAGTCTATACTTCTGTGACATTTTGCTTAATTTCAAATACATGTGCTGATACACAAATAGAAAACTACAAAAGTAATGGACAAATATGTGTGTTAAAATAAAACAAACTGGAGATTGTGATGATAAGGAACTTGTGTGTCCCATATAGTCACACATAACGCTATAGCAAGATACAAAGGTAATATATGTTCATATACACATTGCTCAACCAATGAAATGTCAGATTTTCAAGGTGCATTAAACAGGCAAAGACACTGAAGTTAAAACCATGTTAAGAGTAGGGAGAAAGAGAGGAAGAGAGAAGTAATGACAAAAAGAGGAAGATAGATAAAGAGAGAGAGAAAGAAATCATGCAGCTTTGATAGAGATTATTTGGCAAAATAGGATTACATGTCTAGCAGTTTGGTGTTTTCTTATGCAAGAGCAGAGCTTGGTTCTCTCTCTCTCTCTTGCACTCGTTAGACAATATGTTATGTTAACCAATATGTTAAGTGTGTGTAACAATGTTTTCTTAATGTGTTGAATGGAAAGGGTACATTCTGTCATGTGTGTATGTGTGTGTGTGTGTGTAACAGATGCTTAGACTGCCATCTGTAGAGTGAAATCTCTTAATCACATATAATTCTATTGAGCCCAAAGAGCCTAAGCTTACTACCCGCCCCACTTGTAAACACAGCGTGAGAGAGAGAGAGAGAGAGAGAGAGAGAGAGAGAGAGAGAGAGAGAGAGAGAGAGAGAGAGAGAGAGAGAGAGAGAGATATAAAGAGAAATGGAAAGTTTGTTATACGGAGTATCTGAACTTCACATATTAAAGTTGAATTCAAAATGTTTCATATTTCCACACAATTTAATGATTAATGATTAAAACAAAGTCAAGAGGTTTGATGCTTCATTTTAGAGAAGCTTCAGTCAACCTTGTTCAAAGGTGATAGAAACCAGATGCCTAAAGGTGAATGCCTTTTTGGTATAACACAAAACACTCGTCTACTTTTTTTTTTTTCAGATTTACCACCATTTTACCATGGTAATCACTGCATATAAAAACTCAAAAGGCAGGTGTAGGTTCAGCTCAGGTCATTTCGGATATAAAATGCTTATTGCCTTGTTGCCCTGTTATCACCCCAACTGTAAAGAGATCAAAGTCAGCAAGTATAAGAAATCTAAGCAAGTTTCTCAACAATGAACCACTTTGCAGCAAAATGAATTTGGTTTTGTATCTCAATTACTTAATTACACAGAAATTTCAGCATTGTCTTCTTTAAAGAGGAGTCAAATAATACACTATATGGACACAAGACCTCTCAATTATGGAATTCAGGTGTTTCAATCATACCCATTGCCACATGTTTATAAAATCAAGCATACCAAGATATTTTGGACAATGCCATGCTTCCAACTTTGTGGACAGTTTGGTGAAGAATCTTTCATATTCCAGCATGACTGTGCCCTAGTGCACAAAGCAAGATCCTTAAAGACATGGTTGGATGAATTCTATGTGGAAGAACTTGAGTCCTAACACAGAGTCCTGACCTCAATCCCATCCAACACCTTTTGGATGAACTGGAACAGAGACCGTGAGCCAATGACCCCAAATTCCCAGAGAAACCCTCCAAAACCTTGTGGGAAGCAAGGGTGAAAGCAGTTATAGCTGCAAAGCCCCCCCCCCTCTCCCTCTCCCTCTCCCTCTCCCTCTCCATATTAAAGTTCAAGTATTTGAGTTCAATGTCCCTGTTGGTGGTTAGGCGTCCCAGTACTTTTGTCCACATAGTATGGATTGAAAAACTTGAAGGCTACTTAAGTAACTCCGTGGAAATTACCAACTTAGAAGAGGCTTTAACCGTTTGAAATAGTAGTGAACACTTGTATATGTGACATTTAACTCTTATATCCTCTAGTAGGATACAATTTTTTAAAGAAAACAAAAACAGAGAAAATGCAATGTTAACGTCTTCCCAGCAACTTCCACTTCCGTGTATTCCTCCGACGTAATGCAGACAAAAGCAGGAAGGGCTAATCTGAGGAGTTAATCTCCCTCCGCGTGTCTACAGGTATTTATGTTATCTAGACCCTCTGTTTCTGGTTATTTGGGTGTAAAATTGTAGCGAAACGGAGACACGTGGCTCTGAACGTGCCACCAAGCCCTGTTGATGTTACAGTTGTAGCAGAGCTAACGTTAGTTAGCCACCCAGCGTCTGTCCGTTGTGCGAGTATGTGTGTGTGAGAGAATGCAGGTGACAGGGCGGACGAGCCGTTCTCTCCAGTCCGCCGCAGTCATCCGTCACACCGGCCTTCTTCTTCAGCTGCTCTCGCCTGGAAACCTCTCCTTATAAACGCTTTTTTTCTGTCCTTCAGCCTCCCCGAGCGGTTCTACTGGGCTCCACAGTCTGAGGGAGGGTCTCTGTCCCGTGCTGTGAATCCAGAACACGCAGCAGGTCCAACACCACAAACAAACAACAGCAACAACAAGCTTCACTCGCAGGAGCTTTAAACTGCTTCCAGAAGAATGCCTGCCGGTAAGGTCTTGCTTTTTTCCCTCTCTTCTCTTCTCTTCTCTTCTCTTCTCCCACCTTCACCACAACTTCAAAATTTTGGCTCATTTCCTCGCTTGTTGCTGGGCAAACAAGTGTGTGTTTATTTTTCATTTCACTTTGTAAAGAGACACTGTTGTGGTTTCAAACTTGTGGCAGAACAGTTACATTATATGGACAAAAGTATTGGGACGCCTGACTATTACACCAACATGGGACTTTAACGACTATGCATTCAAATACATAGACTTTTAATATGGAGTTGGTTCCCCAAAGGCTTTCATCAAGAATTTGGATTGTTTCTATGGGAATTAATGGCCTGTAGAGCATTTATGAGGTCAGGCACTGATGTTGGACAAGAAGGCCTGCCTCGCAATCTCCATTCAATTTTATCCCAAAGGTGTTGGATGGGGTTGAGGTCAGAGCTCTGTGCGGACCAGTCAAGTTTTTCCACACCAAACTCATCCAACCATCTCTTTATGGACATTGCTTTGTGCACTTGGTGCCTTCCTTAAACTGTGTCCACAAAGTTGGAAGCATGACATTGTCCAGATTGTTTTGGTATGTGCAGGCATTAAGATTGCCCTTCACTGGTAATAAGGGGCCAAGCCCAAACCTTGAAAAACAAGTGTGTCCCAATACTTTTGTCCATATAGTGTAAGTAGCTTACTCAGCAAACTCTCTGACTTATGGTCTTCCTGCATATCTGCAGGAAATGCCTGCAGATTTCCAGTCTCTGGAAAAAAAAAAAAAGCTTATCTCTATCAGAGCCCACACCACTTGGGGGTTCCCTTTGGAGCCTTATGTGTGGCTGCCATGCATGTTTTTGGAGAGAAGCCCACATGCTTCTGTTTCTGTTTAGTTTTTGAAGAGTACTTGTGTGGGATGGTTGTGTTGATATCTGTATTGTCAGGTTCAATACTGTTTTTGATTCTGAGGTTTGGTAGACTGTTCAGTATTTTGTGTGTTAGAAATATCTTTAATCTTTTACACAGATTGGTTTGTCTTATGTCTGGCCCACACTGCGTGATAATTGGGCCTATTTTGAGGCTGATTTGCTTCTCATGACAGTTGAGAAAGGTCTCCTTATATTAGAGTGATCTTAAATGATTGTCCTGTGATGTTAGGCTCATTGTTTACTCCTCTGATCTACTCCTAGTCTACTCACAGTGTATCGTCTGTTAATCAAAATATCAGTCTCTGCAACACTGATTTCGCTGAAGGGTGCAATATTCAAATGAGCCTCTAATATATCAGTGTTTTGGATAGGATAACCAATCACATCTCCCAGTGAGTTACTGGGTGTTTTGATGAATCAAGGTGTAATCCAACAAAAGTTGAATTATTTTGACAAATCTTAACCATACTGATTAGCATTATCATCATTATTATTAGCCCAGTTATCGTGCAGTGTTAGTATGTACTATGGTTGCAACTGTGCCGTGGTTTTTATTAAGAATGATTGTTATACATGTATACACTTCTAAGCACAGCGAAGTAATGAAAAGCTATGAATTACAGAGAAGCATAAACATGTCGAATTATTCAAACAAGGATAAATTCTGCAAGGTTTTGAGAATTGAAACCACTCTTTGGGACTCTTGTTTGTAAGCATAATGTTTCATTCAGAACAGATCTTGAGATCTTGTAATGTGGGGACTTGGATGACTGACAGCAAACAAGGACAAAAAAAAATGGTGAAAAACGTCATAACGTGTGAGGCATTCTTGTTTTCAGCATCAGTTAATTTTCTTAAAATCTATACTGTGGGCCAGGAATTAAAGTTTTATTTTAAAATAAACAATTGCTCCACTTATGCAAAGTGGAGATCCTGTAAAACCCATAAAAATAAATCAGTGGTTCTCAAATTAATCTTCAGGGACCTATAGACTTATTTTTGCTCCAACCTAACATGCTTAAAGCTGGGCATACATTGTGCAATTTTTGGCCCATTTTGAGACGATTTTTCACTCGTGCGACCATTTTGGGGATCGGCCCAAGTTTCGCCTTAATCATGTGTCGTGCATTGTGTAGTATACATGGGGTAAAGAGAAGCGATTAACACTCACTACCAGCTACCGATCAGCAAACATATGGTCGCAAGAAAATCAAACCTGTTTGAAATCCTGGTTGTCCCTCGTAAGGGTATCACACTGTTGAAGCAGTGCCACTAGTCGATTTAACGCAACCTCACACTGCGCATGCACAAACACAGAAATGGAAGTGAAAAATACGGAGCAGCATGGCAGCGCAGCGTGTGATCTGGACACGAGCGATGGAGGCCCAACTTGTGGAACTTTGGCAAGCTCATCCGAGCCTTTTCGATGTGGCCAAACAAAATTATCAAAATGATCTCAAATGACCGTCTCCCCACTTCTGGGTTCTTCTTCTTCTGTTTACGTTACAGTTCCGGAAACAAGAGCCCCACGTGTCGTGTATGGACGTACAGTGTGAGCAGTCAGGTCGCATCAGAGCATCAGGCCGTATAGTGTGAGAACATGAATCGTGAGCTACGAATTTCTAACCCCTGCTATTCAGTCATATGATTTGAGCAGGAGCTGAATAATGCGACTGAAAAAGAACGTACAGTGCGAAAACCCTCTGGGGGTCTCTGATGACAGTTTGCGAAGTGCTGCTATAAACAAGGCAAAAACCCTTAACTGCCTGTATTAACCCTTTATGACACATATCCCATTTCTCTTTTGCCAAACTGTATAAAATGCAGTTAAAAATTGTGCTAAATATACACTTGAATGTGACTTGAACACTTAATTATAAAGTTATAACAGCTATATAACACCTTAACAGCCGAGTCTAACTATAACAATCAATTTTTTGGTGTTTTGTTGTTTTTCCTCAAAAATGTCAAATGAAGGACTGTAACAAGAGGTGATTGAGTGTATCAGTTTTAAATTTCAGTACACTGTAGTGCTTTGTTAAAATCAATACACCCAATAGAATTGTACTTGTGTAACAGAAAGTCTGTTTTGTGAAACAAAAAGGGGTAAAACTCTTTTATGTTTGTGTAGTCATAGAGGATAAAGGAAATTGTCAAATCATTTTTCATTTAAAGCAATTATTTGTACAACAAAATACAATAGACACAGATCTCATTCACTGTCTTGACTTCTACCAAACTATTTAGCAAAAGCATGATTCTAAACTTTATGACTGATCATTAATCAATGAGAGTGTGAATATGTTTATGTAAAATGTAACTTTTAATCCAAGAAAACACACACTATATCCCTGGTGGCCAACCCGCAGTTCCCGAGCCGCATGCGGCTCTTTGCCTGGTTTCATTTAAGTCTGTGTATGATGTGGCTCTTTGCAGTAACACAGTAAAAATGTGGCTCTTGGTCTCTGACTGGTTGGCCACCCCTGCACTATATGAACAAAAGTATTGGGACACCTGGCCATTACACCTACTGGGACTTTAATGACCTTGCATTCAAATCCATAGACTTTAATATGCAGTTTACCCCTTTGGACCTATAACAGCGCACACTATTCTTGGAAGGCTTTCCACAAGATTTTGGAGTGTTTCTGTGGGAGTTTGTGCCCATTCAGCCTGTAGAGCATTTATAAGGTCAGGCACTGATGTTGAATGAGAAGGCCTGGCTCGCAATCTCCACTCCAGCATTGGGACACAGTCATGCTGGAATAGAAAAGGGCCTTCCCCAAATTCTGCAAACAAAGTTGGAAGCATGGCATTGTCAAAAATGTCTTGGTATGCTTGATTTTATGGCAATGGTTATGATTGAAACACCCAAATTTTAATAATTAAGAGGTGTGTCCCAATACGTTTCTCCGTATAGTGTCTTTTCAGTGAATAAGGAGAATGAGATAATGATCATAAGAATTAAGATTTTAGATTGTGAGTTGCTTGAGGTTAAGATCATGATGAACATAAATCATAATGAATATAAATATATCCCAGCCTCTCTTTAGGCAGTTTATATGTCTGTTAGGGCTGGTAAATGTAAAGGAGCTCTGTTCTAATTGGATACCCTGTTTTGTGTCTCATTGAAAAAGCACGGACAAACACTCCTTTGTAACTTTATCATGGATTGGCAAAGTGAGTTCAAGTCAATTTGGGTTGTTTTTAAAAATTAATGTACTTAAATGGACTGTATAGTTGGAGGAATACATGGTAGATTTTGAAGCTTTTATGGTGTGGTGTTCATCTACAACATCAACCTCTTGTCAAAAATATGAAAAACGAACATTCAATAAAAAATAAAATTTCAGATTCACATTAAATAGGAATAATGAGTACGAATATCAGAACATTTTAATATGTCTTCTAGTGCCCAATTATACAACTTCCTGTAACATATCATTAATATGGCTATGCATTCAACATTCTAAATTCAAATATCCAATATTGCATCTAATTTTAGTGCAGAATGGAGTGGTATCAGTGCAATGGCCAGCAGTATGATTACATTTTCTGTTTTTGTGGGTGCTCTGTGTCCTGCTCCATTTCCTTTCCTCCTTTCAGAGATTGTTGCACTCCCTCAGCGCTTCAGTTCTGCTTCCATTCCCACCTTGCTACGGTCCTCTGTAAAACTGAGGTATTTTATGCTGGTTTTATTAAACAGCACTTGCATATCCTTAAAGGAAAAGTCTGACCAAAACCCATGGTTCCTGAGTTCTTTTCATTGTTTTCACTTTGCCACAATATGACATCTAATAATAATAATAATAATAATAATAATACATTTTATATCTAAAGCACTTTCCATTAAAAACAATCTCAAAGTGCTACAGAATAAAATGAACAGCAAATAAAATCACAACAAATAAAATCAACAAGAGTAGGCCTTTTTAAAAAGGTGGGTTTTCAGGCCACATTTAAAAGTGTCCACAGTCTGCGGAACCCTCAGATGGACTGGGAGGGCATTCCATAGGCGGGAAGCAGACGCACATTTTCTAACAATACTTCTCATTTTCTAACAATAGTATCATAAAGCATGAGCGCAAGCCTAGCAAAGCCGTCTGAGATTTTTCTTCTTTATGAAATCTAATACCAGCTCCAGCAGAGGCCAATAACTAAAATGTATATGCAAAACGTTTACCCCCTAAAACTCCAAAACAGGGGCAGAAATGTCCTCTAAATGACATTTTGTGAATGGAACAGATGAGGAAAAAAATGTATTTTGTTTTTTTTTTAAGTAAAAAAAGTTTCGTAAAAATGTGTGTAGAAAAAGTATACATAAGCGATTATATAAATGATCAAAATTCAGAGTTCAGAGTAGAATACAGTAAATTTAAGATCAAGGAAGGAATCCATAAAGAGATGAAAAAGTAAGTCTTATAATAAATCAATCTCAAAAATGAACCTTGGAGTAGAACGGACCAAACGGCTTGCGAGACACTGTTATACAAAATTAAGGAGACATATGTTTTCTTCTTTGTTTTTTTAAATGCCACATGTAATTAGAAAAACTTAACTAAAAGGTCAATTAGCATCATTCATTAATATAATCTTGCATCTTCCTTGTTTATATACACTTTATGGACAAATGTACTGGGATGCATGACCATTAAACCAACAGGGACTTTAATCACACTGCAGTTAAATGCATAAACTTTAATATGGAGTTGATTTTTGAGTGTTAATGTGGGAGTTTGTCCCCATTCTTTCTGTAGAGCATTTATGAGGTCAGGCACTGATGTTGGATGAGAAGACCTGACTCACAATCTCTCTTCCAATTCATCCCAAAGGTGTTGGATGGGGTTGAGGTCAGAGTTCTGTGTGGGCCAGTCAATTTCTTCCATACTAAACACATCTAACCATGTCACATCTAACCAGCTTACACCAGGACTAACATCTCCTGGTGTAAGCTTTTCCTGAACACAGCTATTCCCATACCAGGATGTGATGTTCTGTGTGAGGTTGCTCTACACAGCGCCTAAATAGAAAGTCCTGAGGATCACTGGAGAGATCCTGAACTTCCTCAGTTGCCAGAGATGGTACAGGCGCTGCCTAGCCTTTTTGGACTGGACCTGAATGTGAGCAGTCCATGTCAGGTCTGAGGGGATGTGGACATCGAGATACTTGAAAGCCAGCACCCTCTCGACTGGAGCTCCATTGTAGTCTCGCTGCTGTCTCCTTCTGAAGTCCACCACCAGTTCCTTGGTCTTGCAGACATCCAGCTGGAGGTGGTTGTCCTGACACCACGATGCCAAATTCTTCACCTCGTCCATGTAGGCCACCTCATCATTGTTGGAGATGAGGCCCAACACCACTGTGTCATCAGCAAAATTTGGAAGATTAGCATTGTCCAGAATGTCTTGGTATACTGAAGCATTAAGATTGCCTTTCGCTGGAAGTAAGGGGCCTAGTACAAACCCTGAGAAACAGGTGTGTCCCAATACATTTGTCCATATAGTGTATATTATAACATTATATTATATCTCTTTCTCCTGTCTTCTCCTTTGCAACACAGGTCTCCACGGTAATCCTAACCTTAAGAACACTTTAGTAATGGTTTCTTGAAAAATGTATTAGAACACAAAAGTAGCTGCCCATAGTGTAACTATGTTGTTCATAAAATACTCTTTTCAAAGGAAGAAACCTTGGAGGGACGCTGGCTCCAATCGGGTACCCTATTTTATTTGTTGGGGGACACCAAACTATGCCTTCAAGATTGGTATATGTAAATGACCTCTACTCTGATTGTATTGTGCTGCTTTGCAGACTGAAACACTCCTTAGAACTTCAACATGAATGGGTGGAACTAAACTGCTGTGAGTGGAGCAAGAGGATGTATGTAAATGAGTTTGTGACCTCACAAAATACTAAATTTCAAACATGCAGCATAGTTTTGCGTACATGGACTAGGTAGTGTACTGTATGTTTTATGTTGTGTTTTTATATAACTTTTTATATAACTGCCTTCAGATCATAAACAAGCTCCTCCAGTGTAGTTCTGGGATGATCCCTCACCTTTCTCATGATCGTCCTCACCCCATGAGGCAAGATACTGCATGGAGCTCCAGACTGAGGGCAATT
>JBBJLS010000011.1:16686950-16700915 GCA_037577275.1 Bryconaethiops microstoma
TCTTTAAAAAGAAAAACAGACAAACAAAGCAGTGAATGTACACAACCAAACAATTTTAATACCTTTAGTTTCATTTTCATGCTTTATTCTGCATGGATAGTAAACTAGGAGCAGGTAGATAATGACAGTAAAAGCTCTCCAGGTTTTATAGGGTTACATTCTGGCTGGGTGGAGATTCTGCTGGAGAACCAATAGGAAGCTTCTGAGTTTGCTCCTTTCCAGCCTCCTTATTAGAATTGTGTGCAAGTGGTGCCACTAGTAAGCATTTTGGTTTTCACTAGTGCAACTAGTATCACTAGTAGAGGCAAAAGACAGTTCAACTAGTTAACTAGTAAACATTTTCAGCCTCACTAGTTAACTAGTAAAGGTAAAGACACTCTCACTAGTGTCACTAGTGAACACTTGTTCCTTACTAGTAACACTAGTACCACTAGTAAGTTTAAAATACCCTCACTAGTGCAACTAGTGGGCATTTTGGCCTTTACTAGTGTCACTAGTGGACATTTTGGCAAACACTAGTGCTACCAGTGGACATTTTAAGCTTTACAAGTTCACTAGTGCAGCACATTTCAGGCCCACTAGTTGATGAAGATGCTTGACTAGTGAAGGGGGGGGGTGCTTCCAAATAAAGCACATTTCATTCATAACATTGTCAATCCAAGCCCATTATGTCACAATTAATTGTCCCTGGGTTGTGCGAAATTGCAGAAAAAACCCTATACAAACAGAATCTGTTCACTAAGGTGTGGGTCTGTTAGTTTATGTTGTGGTGGTTCTTGGGTTGGGGTGGGTGTTGATACTGGAGTGTAAAATTAACACCGATGGAAAATAGACAAGAAAAGGTCAAAGCCATCAGGTGCTCAGTTTAGAAAAAGAGAAAAAGAGAAAACAAGAGGAGGAGAAACGAGTAAAAGATAAAGGTAAGCAGATGGGCAGGTATTGTGCATGACCTGGATCCTGAAACAAGAGAACACTCATCAGTAGCGACAGGAAAACTTCTGTTTATGTTTGTTAGCCACTCTGCTATGATAGCAAACAGTAGACAGCCAGTAGACACTGATGTGGCTTATTGAAGCGTTTGGACCGTGTTCAGCATAATATTAATTAGCCATTAATTGGAAGATTGTTTATTTGTCTCGTATTCTCAATGTGTGATGAATTATAACGGCTGTTTGTTAGCCGTTTGCATACTATGCTACGCTAAAACCGGACGATGGTATTCTGTTCTAGTTCAGCTGACTTAGAAAAAAAATCCCTTACACTGTTAGGATACATTATTTAGGAAAGTTATCTTACTGTAATTACAGAGTAATGCATTACATCCTAACACTGATGTTGTCATAGCCTATTCAATAAAATGCTTGTTATACATATAATTCTGAATATTTTATAAATTGGGCAAAATTATGTGTTTGTTTTAATTATAAAAATGATGCATGCATAAATCAGAGTTTTATACTGGGTTTCTATTCAGGGGCACTTCTGAAATATTTTAGAGCTGCCCCTGTCCAAGATGAGGAGCTGTCCACTAGAGTCCTGCGCGGGACTATTTTTTACATTCCGCCCGCTCCCGCAGAATTTCTGACGATTCCCGCCCGCTCTCTGTCAGTCCCGCCCACTCTCTCTGTCAGTCCCGCCCACTCTCTCTGTCAGTCCCGCCCACTCTATCTGTCAGTCCCGTCCCCTCCCACCCGCTCTCCCTGTCACATATGAAAATATAAAACTATCCATGTTCTGTTATTGTAAGTTAGTGCCGCACACTGGCTCTTTCACACTGGATGTGAAACACGAAAATAATTTTCTCACATTCTCACCACTGTCTACTGTCTCTCCACCTGACTGTCACGTCTGTCTGTTCTCACCGCTGTCTACTGTCTCTCTCACTCACTGAGGGGACAGACAGATGCTCCACCTGATTGTCGCGTCTGTCTGTCCTCATCGCTGTCTACTGTCTCTCCACCTGACTATCGCGTCTGTCTGTCCTCATCGCTGTCTACTGTCTCTCCACCTGACTGTCGCGTCTGTCTGTCCTCATCGCTGTCTACTGTCTCTCCACCTGACTGTCGCGTCTGTCTGTCCTCACCACTGTCTACTGTCTCACTCACTGACTGAGGGGACAGAAAGACACTCCACCTGACTGTCGCGCCTGTCTGTCCTCACCACTGTCTACTGTCTCACTCACTGACTAGGGGGGACAGAAAGACGCTCCATCTGACTGTCGCGTCTGTCTGTCCTGACCGCTGTCTATTGTTTCACTCACTGACTGAGGGGACGGACCGACACTCCACCTGACTGTCACGTCTCTCTGTCCTCACTGCTGTCTACTGTCTTGCTGACTGACTGAGCAGGCGGACGGACGCTCCACCTGACTGTTGCATCTATCGCCGTCTCTGTTGTCACATAATGGTATTATGTGAAATTATCTGTTTTCACATAATGGTATTATCTATGGGATGGTGGTGGCCTAGTGGTAGGATACTTGCCTCTGGACCAAGAGGTCATGGGTTCCTCCAGCACACCACCACTGGGTCCCTTAACCCCAAGTTGCTCCAGGGAGACTATCTCCTGTAGTTAGGGAATGGAAGTCGCTTTGGATAAAAGCGGCTGATAAATGCCGTAAACGTAAATGTAAACATGTGATTGGCCACAAGGCCGCCATGCTGCCAATGAAAAAGTTCTGCAGATGTGAGAGCTGAGCAGCGAAAGCGGAGTGGCTCTCACTCGATGGGAGTCGGCTCTTCTGATTCACTACAAAGTGTCGGCTCTTAGAGCTCTTTTGTCCCACCTGCTCCCGCCCGCGGCAATCTTAAACCCGCCCAATCCCACAAGATTTGCGTTCCCCGCTCCCGATGCAGGGCTCTACTGTCCACCTCCTCAGCCACATACACTATATTGCCAAAAGTATTTGCTCACCCGCCTTTACAGGCATATGAGCTTAAGTAACATCCCATTTTTAATCCATAGGGTTTAATATGACATTGGCCCACCCTTTGCAGCTGTAACAGTTTTAACTCTTGTGTTTATGGGAATTTTTGACCATTCTTCCAGAAGCTCATTTGTGAGGTCAGACACTGATGTTGGACGAGAAGGCCTGGCAGTCTCTGCTCTAATTCATCCCAAAGATGTTCTATCGGGTTGAGGTCAGGACTCTGTGCAGGCCAGTCAAATTCTTCCACACCGAACTCGCTCCTCCATGTCTTTATGGACCTGCTTTGTGCACTGGTGCACAATCTTGTTGGAACAGGAAGGGGCCGTCCCCAAATCCCCAGACTGTTTCCACAAAGTTGGGAGCATCAAATTGTCCAAAATCTCTTGGTATGCCTCCACCAAACTTCACACTTTGCACAATGAAGTCAGACAAGTACCATTCTCCTGGCAACTGCCAAACCCAGATTCATCCATCAGATCGCCAGATGGAGAAGTGTGATTCATCCCTCCAGAGAACGCGCCTCTGCTGCTCTAGAGTCCAGAGCGGGGTGATTTATACCCACTGCATCTGACCCTTTGCATTGCACTTGGTGATGTATGGCTTGGATGCAGCTGCTCGGCCATGGAAACCCATTCCATGAAGCTCTCTACACTGTTCTTGAGCTAATCTGAAGGGCACATGAAGTTTGGAGGTCTGTTATACACCTGTGGCTATGGAAGTAATTGGAACACCAGAATTTAATTATTTTGATGGGTGAATGAATACTTTTGGCATTATAGTGTATGTGTCTCCACAAATGTCTGATCCCAAGGATGAAGACCCAATTGCGGCCACTTCAGGTGTGATTGTGTGCAGCCTGAATGTGTGTGTGTGTTGCATAATATTTTGAATGCTATGAATGCTGTGTATTCCAAATAACTTGTGTATACTAATGCAAATGTATGTTCATACAAATACCTGGAGCTGAACCCCCTGAGTCCCTGAAAACCGGCCTTCAGACATCACTGACAGCATTCGAATGCAGCTGGTTTGCAAAGGACCAAGTAAGGTAGCACCTGACTTTGTTTTCCCTAGAAATGAGGGTGATGGAAAAAGTTGCTACCACCAGTATTTTAAGAAAACACTAGTTAGCAGTGAAAAGATGCCTAGAAACTGGCTAGTATATTCTGAGAAAAACAACAGCCTTTTTTGCTTCTGCTGCAAGCTGTTTTCTAAAAGACACATCAGTTTAACAGTTCTGGACTGACAGATTGGAAGCAAGCCAGTTCTCACTTCACATGACAATAGTCCTGAACACCATGACTCCATGAAAGCATGGAAATAACCGGTAGTGAGAATTAAAAAAAGGTGAAACAATTGACAAACAAGACATGGCACTTCTGCAGGCTGAGAAAATAAGATGGAGAGCGGTGCTGACTCGTCTCACTGCTTTCATTCAGTCTCTCGCAATCAGAAATTTAGCACTAAAGGGACACACAGAAACATTGTTTTCTCCATCAAATGGCAATTTTCTAAAAGAAGTTGAAGTCATGGCAAGGTTTGATGCCATAATGCTAGAACACATTAACCATATCCAGAAAGACACTTGCAGTCACACCAGCATCTCGGTCACCGTGTACAAAATGAACTCATTGATTTGTTGAGTAGCAAGATCACTTCAACAATAGTTGATGATATCAAGCTGGCAAAGTTTCACTCTATAATTCTAGATTTCACTCCAGATATTAGCCACACTGAACAGCTGTCAGTCGGATTGTGTCATTACAAGCGAAGCCCCATAATAAGGAGTATTTTATGGGATTTTTGGAAGCTGGTGAAATATTTCACATCCATGATTTTAAACATTCTGGAAGAGCTGAAAATTCCCTTTGAGGACTGCAGAGGTCAGTCATATGACAATGGGGCCAACATGAGGGGAAAAAACAAGGGCGTTCAAGCCAGACTCCTGGAACTGATGTCACTGAAAAAGCTGACACAGGTGAGAAAAGCGATCCAAAAAAGGACAAAGAAACTGCTTTGCTCGAAATAATCTGAAAAAGTTTATTCACGCTTGCAAGCGGAGACAAGAATCTCTATCAGGCTTTCAGGGGCAGTCCCTTCAGCCAAGAGTCCAGATTCCGTCTGTCAGAGAGAAGTTCAGGTACCTTCTTATAGGAAATTGTTGCCATGTGTTTCTGTAAGGCCAACTCCATAATTGGAAGTCAGGAAGCTCTATCAGCTCCTGGTCCAGGTGTGAATATTTTGCCGTCTCCCCGGACGTCAATGCCCAACGTATGACCTTCCAGAAACAACCGTAGTTCACAGTAAGTTCCTTCTTGTTATGTCTAAATCTCTGTCCCTGGAGACAGAGTAGCCTTGCGGAACGCTTAACACACAGGATACGAAGTGCAGGGCCCCCAAACCATATGTTGTTGTCCATTCTGACGACCCTTATGATCAACAGACAGAACAGGGACCCCTGACCCTTCTCACCGTAAAGCTGTCTCTCACATGGAAGGTACACAAACACATATGACTCTCATAAACAACTCTAAGACAGACCCTACTCATGCTTAACCATTACGTGATTAGGAAAACTACACATAACTCTTAAAGCTACTTAAAGAATCAAGTAATGAACAAATGAAAGAATAAATGATTAACAATGATGAAAATGTAAATGTACTCCAACAGTTCTAAATTCTTTACTTTTGCAAATTGTTCTGAAACTTTGGAAAAACCACATTATGGTCCCTGAATGATAATAAACAGAGGATAATTAAAAAAGGGATAACTCATGTATTACTTCACAAGGAGAGAAGTTTACTCACCAGTAGACAGACTTGGCATAGTACTCAATATTATCAGAGAAATCACCAATTTTATCTTTGGCAACGCTCTCCAGCCAATCCACTACCAGCTGCATGGAAAAAATTACCAGAAAACAAACAGTTAAAGAAGGTTCATAGATAAGGCTTAATCTACTTCTGCAGTTAAAAAAAAAAAAGAGAGTGCATAAATATAAGAGGAATGAGCGAGTGTACCTGGCTCTGTCGGACCATACTGTCCCTCTGGAAGAACTGTTCCATAATTGCCTTCTCACTCTCACTAGGAGTCTGATACAAGCCATTATAGCAGTATTACAACACAATTTTAGATATTTATAGCACAATTAGGGATTATAATAACATTATAACATATTTTAGGCACAGGGAGCAGGTCCTATATTTTAGGCTCTTTCACATATACAAACAATCTTAAATTTTTTCAAATGCAAACATTTCTTATTCTCCTTGGTGCAAAACGCAATGCAGAAAAGGTTAGAGAAAGACAGAAATGTCACTGTCTGCTGTCAGATATTGCTTACAGTTATATCCATCATAAGCCCATCCTCCATGGCTGTCTGGATCCTGTCCCTGAGAGAAATTGAGAGAGAGTCACATTGAAAGAGAGAATACCTTGAAAAGACAAGGTCAAATAACAGAGTAAATGTCCCTGTTCAGATAGTATGAAGGCTCGTGAGAGTTTGTGTGAACCTGTAGAGTGAAGTGATGAGTCTCCAAGTGACCATCTCCTGCTGAAGTAGCCAGGTGATGCTGGCGGTTTTAGAGGATTTTTGCTGACTGGAAGCTGAGAGCAGGACCAGCTTCTGCAGAGTGTTCACCTAAACAACACTTCAGTATCAGAACCACACATACTTCCTCAGAGTTCAATAAATCAGAATCAGAAAATTTTATCTATCCCGGAGGAAATTGTTTATGTGGTGACTGCCACATCACACAGACACAAGACACCAGAGTAGTGTAAAATGAAAAGGAAGATGAAATACAATAATGAAATAAATCTAATATAAGTCTAAATAGAATCTAATTAAAAAAAACTAATAAAATGAAGTTAAATCTGAATAAAAATAAAAATCAGTGGAAAGAAAACAACCATAATATGAATATGAAGTAATAATATTGCACAAAAGATATTACAGTAATTAAGTGATTTAACTATTAAATGATAAACTATTATAATAAAAGCTCCCCTTTTATATTTATTTATTTTTCCCTGAAATCACCAGCTGTCCATGACATTTTATAAAGAACAGGTCAACATTTATGCTCTAATGTTTTTATTACACTTTTCATTTTTGATCAAATTTTCATTTTGAGGTCAAGATTCAGACTGTCAGATTTGTCATTTAGTGAGAGTGTCTATGCAGCATAAGCCCAAACCCTCCCATCCACTTTACTCTGATGTCTTGTTCGGATAAGAAGGACAGTGGTTTCCATGAAAGACGTTAAATGAGAAGAAATACTTTTTCCATTTTGTTACCATACGGAAAATTTAAGCATGTTTTTTTTCCTACAATAAAGTTAAGAATCTGGAGTGGCAAAGTTTTGCTACAACAATGACGGCATGAACATCTGCCATGAGGCACTGGATCTAAAGAAAGCTGTGTACCTTATCCTGACAGAGAGCTTCATAGTCTTCCAATAGGTCAAACACTGCATTTGACGAATGACGCAGATACGACTGCAGAAACTCTGGAAACAGGCTCACAGAGGCTGAGAGAGGGTGACGGAGAGAGCGACAGAGAAGAGAGAGAGTGTGAAGGGGAGCGGCGGAGAGAGACAAATAATGTAAAAACATTTGTGTGCCTACAGCATGGGGCACTGGGACTACTAGGAAAAGAAAAAAACAAGTTAACAAGTGTTCACAAACAAAACAGGAGTAGAAAAGTCACTATCTTTAAAAGTTGAGAGAATGTTTATTTGTACAGAGAGAAAAAAAACCCCAAACATGTATATATTACAAATATGAAGACAACTGAGTGTGTTTGTGTGGATATATACCAGCCTCTCCTGGGTCCTCTTCCTTCAGCATTACAGCACTTATGTTCATCTCATCAGTGAAGCTGGTGTCCACCAGCACGGAGAGCGGTGAGGGGTACAGACTGTTTGTCCAATCACTGTCATCTAGGTTCTGTTTAAAACAGCCATCAAGAGCCCCAAAAATTAATTTAACTGTCCCAAAGCCCAGACTGGTGGTTTGGGTCTATCCTTAAGTGAACATTACTGTCTAATACTTCTAAATTCACCCCAAATGCAAGAACATTTTATTGTATCTTTGTGGGATGTGTTTTCTCATTGTTTATGCACATCTGTGATATTTCTCAAATAGACATGTCGAATTAGTGATGGGCTTTTGAAGCAAAAATACTATTTCATCTTTTTTGGAAACTATCATAATATTCTTAAAATATTATCGTTTTATTGCACATGCATGCAGAAAATACAGGCAAAATAAATTTAAGACACAACGACAAGCCGCATAAAGTCTTAGATTTTGTAATTAAATAACTATTTAAATATCATACACTTCAAAAATGAATTCTAACGTAATTAGAATGTTATCCATGCCCTGAACTGTGCAACAAACACTCCATACATTCCAATACTGCTTCTATGCAGTATTCTGAAAAGTGTGATTTAGTGAACTGTGCTTTTGCATGTTTGAGAAATGTGATACACTTTAAAAACCTACCACTAAGCATACACACATGGCATTGCACAATAATAATAATAATAAAAAGTACAATGCTTTATCAAATTGTTTAACAAACAGTTCAAACCAAGTAATTCTACATAATACAATCTGAAATTTCATGCTTTCAATTGTTTCTTAAAAAACCATCATCAAATTGTTATGAGGTCGGAAATTTACACTTCTCACTTTAAGCTATAAAATCATGACCTGGCGTGACTTACCATACTGAGGCCGCCTTTGGGGCGCGGTGTGTTCACAAAGCGGGAGGGTCTGCTCCCTGTGCCTAAAATAGCTGAGACATCTGGGTTCTTCAGTGCACTTCTGGGGGTGACTATTCAAGAAAGTGAGAAAACAAACACTACCTGAAATTACACACTTTATACTGCATGGAAGAAAAAGAAAATCACATTTCTGAAACGGGCATGATAACCATGCAAACGATTTCCATACTGCACTGTTCTCCTGCAGTGATGTGCTGATAAGATATAGGCTGTTTAATGTAAAATAAGTTTTATGTAGAATGTTATATTCATTTTTGTTTGGAAAATAATATTTCTAGGTTAAATAATGTTTCCTCTTCTACACTGAAAACAACACACATTCAGTGTCTGACACCATGACACTGTGAGGAAAAAAAAAATTCAACCTTACTCCGGTCTCTATAGAAAGACAGAAAAAACACCTGACAGAGTCAGTTTTAGTATCCTATTGGTCAACCAAAGGCCTTAACACGTTAAAAATATGAATAATTAAATAACAAAACACTGACAAAAAATACTTGAGCCTCTCTGTTAGTATTTTCCCCTAAATATGTTATATGTATCGATATTAAAATGGCTCTAATAGTGACACATGAACACACCACAGCACAACACACAGTGTGAACAGTGGACAATTCTTCCTCTGCATTTATCCCATTCGCCAAGTGAAGCAGTGGGCACCCAGCGATGCAGCGGCCAGGGAGTAGTGTATAGGGACGGGACCTTGCTCAAGGGAACCTCAGCGGTGCCACTGACAGTCCTGGGATTCGAGCCCATGGCCTTCCAATCGGAAGGGCAATGCCGTTTGTGACTTTTTGCAGTGCATTCTTTCACAGCAAAAAGTGACAATACAGCAGAAAAATGACCATTCTACTAATTAAGATATCTATCATGAATGGAATCAACATGTATGCCAAGTGTATTGTTAAACTTTTCTTGGATGGAACAGCAGCGTTGGGGAATGGAAAGGACTGTGTTTGAGGAAAATCTTACAGGACTGTTTGAAGAGTGACCCGGGGGTGTGCCGTGACAGAGCTCGAGCTGGAGTAGTAGAGGAAGCTGATGGAGACTCATCCTGTGCAAGCGGGACTGGACAAACAGTTAAGGAACAAACACAGAACTCTGGGGCTGCACAATAAGTATAAAATCCAAGTATTGCATTTACATTAAGACATTTCTACAATTACATGCACTCTAATGGTTTGCTAGTAATCTAAGCTTGATGACAGCGCTATAATGCCAGAACAAGCAAAAGTGTCAAAAAAGATTTTCCTTCTGAGAGGAAAAGATTCTGTTTATAACAACAATCTTGTCCGAAATGAACATCATTCGATATTTTAATGGAAGGTTATTATATATTTATTCTTGGCTAATAATTCCCACTCTCAGGATTGTAATACTGCAATCACTATTCAGGTATTAGCTATGCTGTATCAGAGAAAGTTATGGAGAAAATATAAGGAGAAAACTAGCTTTAGGGAAGCACTGTTTGAGCATTAACATTGTCATAAAATGCGTATATTTTAATCATGGCTACAATCAAGCACATTATACTTTGAAACACAAGAGACATTACAAATATGGGTGAAAATAAAAATAGGGGAAAAACTGGTTTGACCGAAATAATCTACTCTTGTTAAATTATGCAAATAACTTGACTCATCAAAATGCACATAATAAAGGTTTTACATTCAGTAAATTAGGCACCAGTATTGACAAATTTTGAAGTAAACCCTAAAAGACCTTGTTAAAATAAGTCAGGATACATGCCACCTTTTTGTGTGAGCTTTTTCTTCGTGCAGCCCGAGTCACCTCTGAGTCCCGAACAACAGGAGAGTTCAACCAGTTCTGGCTCCTGCGACAGAAAGACAGAGGATTAACATTACCATAAAGAAATCCTAACACTCATATGGATGTGTGGATGACATTTACTTTTACAATGATGCAGTTGGTGGACGACCTTAAGCCTTCACCTAGTCGTTTCTTCTACTTTATTTGTTGCAGACCACCAAAATATGGTCTGAAACATGACACTGACAGTAACTCGCTACACATTATCCTAACAATTCTACCGCATAAACACAGAGGAAATAAAAAAAAACTATATAAAGAGACCGAAAAGTTTATTACACTTAACAAATGACTGAACTGAAAAAAGGAGCCAAGAATTAAAAACTACTGAGTTAAATCAGTTTTCTTGTTCAGTCATATTTTCCCACCGCTGTCATTTCTGTAGCTAGAATAGCGTTACAGTTGTAAACAAAAGCTCTTATATGTGTCTAAGTAAACCATAGGAGGAGGAAAGGGCATTTTAAAAAGTAATACACAGAAATAAACAGGAACACAAAAAAATAAGAGGCTAAACCACTCAAACCTGTAGTCTGGTAGCTTAGCAACGCTTGCTAACTACACTGAACTACATAAGAGGAGAGGGTGAAGTCTCCTCAGCCTGCTGGTCTCTGTGTTAGAGACACACATAAGATAAACAACCATGACTAATATTAATGTCTATAATAATTATGAAGAGATTAATTTTACCAGTCCATTTTGAACTCGTGCAGCTGAATTTGCGCCTTCTCCGTTTACTCTTCTTCTTGTTTTTACATCAAGCCTCTCCTGCTCTCTAGAGCTCCCAGAGACCAAAGAGAGAAATACACACTGACCAGAAAGACTCTAAAACAATAACATGCAGACACACATGCTATATGGACAAAAGTATTGGGACACACCTGTTTTTCAGGATTTGGAGTATGCCCCTTACTTCTGGTAACGGGCAAGCTTAATGCTTCAGAGTACCAAGACATTTAGGACAACGCCATAGTTTCAACAGTCAGCTGTACTCAGAGACGGGAGGTTTGAAAGTAGCCAATCCGAGAACGTTATTTATTTCTCCTTACTGCTGATTGGCTGCTGCCCTGTGACGCAGCTGTGCTCTTGGAACGTAACCCCCTTGACCTCTCCAGATCTTTCTCCCATTAAGCTACCATGGGAAGAGCTGGACCAACAAGTTTGTAATGAACTTCAGCAAGGTTTTGGACACAAGTTATTTCCAAAACTTGCAAGAAAGGATGCGGTGAATCTGTGATAAAGGTAAATTAGCTTTTCCATCCATTAAATTACACTTGCACTATGTATTGTACGTCAAAATCAGTTAGTTACACTAATTTAAATATTTCTAGTGTGTTATTGTAATAACATTTTAAAAGAGCAGTATCATTTATGGCTGTGGCATTGACAGGGACCAAGCTCGCAACCTCCTATCCACTGAGTTACATAGGGAAGAACAGTCCCAAGCCATTTCCTCATTATAGCATTTTTAGCAGAATTCTAAATAAATTTTATATTCTTAATTTTCCTTCTTTCTCCACTCATCATGGGTGCCCTAAATACACAGTAATAAAATTATACAGTATATCAAATTCTAAGATTATAGAAATTGTATATCTAATTTCATTTCATTATTTACCTAGTACTGTAAAGGCTGGAAAGTATGTGTATGAACCACCATAACTTGCACTGCCCTTTCTCCAGGGCCAGACTTCTATGGCCTTAATAGTTTAGGTATTTAAACAAACAAACAAACAACCTTCTGAATTCTGCACAGACATAGACAGTGTGGTTTTAGGCTGAGACAGAATCTGTACCAGGCCTGATCAGTACAATCGATCCCAAGTTTCTTTTCCCATCTTTTTAGTGTTGAGTTTGTTGATGACCCTACAAAACACAAAACAGACCCTTATAGGTTTTGTGTGAACTGACTCCAATACATGATATAACAAAACCCAGCATCTGCAGGTTTCTCTTCATAAACAGAACACGTTTCAACAGATCCCCAAAACGACAGATTTAAAATGACAGATTTAATTGGGTTTATCTTGTTATTTTTAACTGTATTTCTTTGACCGTGTACCATCATTTTGAGGCAAAAGTCCACTCAGCAGAGAATTTCCAGTAAGAGAGAGCTCCCACTCCATGATCCTCCACAGACTGATTAGACGCTAGAGGGCACTCGTGAGATTTCACCATGAATAAAGGGCTGTGCTTTTCAACAGCACAGACTGTTTCAACACAGCTATCACACTTAGAGATATAGGGCTAATTATTGCAGACTCTCTAGCAATTTCAGCAACAAGCAGCAGGGATTGACAAAGATACATAAAAAATGTATCACTTTGCAACCCTTCTATCTATCGGCCTGTTTGATCTCTCCATTCACCACCACACTGACTCAGAGGATTAAGTGGATGAAGCAGACATCTGACATATGTAACTAGTCAACAGATCAATTATCAAGTATATTTACTTTGACGTATTTAATTGCAGACAGTAGGAACCCAAGATATTTCATGTTTTGTCTGGTCAATTTCAATACATTTCTTTATATACATCCACTCCTGCATTCTAGGGCTGCAACACATTCCAAAAAGAGGTGGGATGGAGGCAGTTTAGGGTAGTAATGAGGGGGAAAAAAAGTATGACGTGATTTCAAACAGGTGATGTCAACAATTGATGGTAATCATGATTTGGTTCAAAAGCAGTATTACCTCGATTACTCCTAGTGTGTCTTCCAGCTTGTACTATAAGACCCTTACAGCTGGTTCAGAACGCAGCAACTCGGCTCGTCTCCAACCATCCCGAAAAGTCCAATCCAGACTCTTACCTTTTGTGGTTCCCCGCTGGTGAAATGAGCTCCCAAAGCCAACCAGAGCAACAGAATTTCTCTCTTATCTTCAAAAATCTCCTAAAGACTCATCTGTTCAGAGAACATCTCCTCTCCTTATGCACTTGTTTTTGTACTTCTTGCACTCTTACATAAAGATTTAGCACTTTGTAAATCTCACACTGTCCTGAAACTTGAACTTTCGATAAAAGTGTCTGCCAAAGAAATGTAAAGAAATCCATGAAAGGTCTTTAAGGAGCAAATATAGTTTCTCAACAAATGTATAATAAAATGCCATTCCTCAAAGAAGGATATTTCTCCCTCTACAGTGCATAATATCATTGATTAATTCAAGGAGTCTGGAGAAATTTCAGTGCGAGCCTAAGTTGAACATCCATGATTTCCTATCCCTCAGGCAGCAGTTAATGAAGAACCGTAATTCATCAGTAGCTGATTTAACCACATGGGCAGATGAAATCACTTTAGCGCACCTTTGTCAGGCACCACAATACAGAGTTACACTCACAAATGCCACTTAAAACTTTACTGTGCAGAATAGAAGTCTTATGTTAACCATGTCTCGAAGCAACGTTGACTTC
>JBBJLS010000011.1:16702619-16739218 GCA_037577275.1 Bryconaethiops microstoma
TATTATGCTTCAGTTCCAGTTGAGTAGTCTGATGGCCTGAGGGAAGAAACTGTTCCCCATTCTGGCAGTGGAGGCCCGTATGCCACAGAACCTCTTTCCAGATGGGAGGAGGGTAAAGAGAGTGTGTGTGGGGTGAGTGGGGTCGTCCACAATGCCAGTGGCTTTGCGGATGCAGTGTTTGTGTAAATGTCTGTGACAGAGGGGAGAGAGACCCCAATGATGATCTCAGCTGTTCTCACAATCCTATGTAGGGTCTTGCAGTCCGAAATGATACAATTCCTGTACCAGGCTGTGATGCAGCTGCAGAGAATCTCTATGGTCCCTCTGTAGAACATGGTGAGGATTGGGGGTGGAAGGTGCACTCTCCTCAGTCTCCGAAGGAAGTAGAGATGCTGCTGTGCTTTCTTGGTAATGGAGCTGGTATTGAGGGTCCACGTGAGGTTCTCCGTGATGTGAACACCAAAGAACTTAGTGCTCTGGACGATCTCCACCGAGGAGACGCCGATGCTCAGCGGGGAGCGATCACATTGCACACGTTGTGTAATCGGCGAACTTGATAATGTGGTCCAAGCTGTGCATTTCTGTGCAGTCGTGGGTCAGCAGTGTGAACAGTAGAGGGCTGAGCACACAGCCTTGGGGGGCCTGTGTTCAGCATAGTTGTGCTGGAGATGTTGCTTCCGATACTGACTGACTGAGGTCTCCCAGTCAGGAAGTCCAGTTGCAGAGGGAAGCTTTTAGGCCCAGCAGTCTCAGCTTCCCGATCAGACGCTGTGGAATGATGGTGAATGCTGAACTGAAGTCTATGAACAGCTTTCTAACATAAGTGTCCTTTTTGTTCAGGTGAGTGTGGGCCAGGTGAAGGGTGGTGTTGATGGCATCATCTGTAGAATGGTTGGGATGGTATGCGAACTGCAGGGGGTCCAGTGAGGGAGGCAGTTGTGACATAATGTGCCTCATGACAAGCCTCTCAAAGCACTTTATGATGATAGGTGTGAGTGCGACAGGACGATAGTGATTGAGGCAGGACTCTGGCAACTTCTTTGGCACAGGGATGATGGTGGTGACTTTGAAGCACGTTGGAATGACAGTGGAGCTCAGATAGATGTTGAAGATGTTTGTGAGAACATCTGCCAGCTGTTCTGCACATCCTCTGAGCACGCAACCAGGAATGTTGTCTGGTCCAGCAGCTTGGTTTGCATGGTTCAGATCACCAGCGATGATAAACAGTCCGTCAGGGTGAGTTTTGGAGCTGGCTGCTGGCTCCGTACAGTTCTGGCAGCACATTGTTCGTGTTAGCGCTGGGTGGGATGTACACCGCGACTATGAGCACGGTGGTGAATTCCCGCAGTAAATAAAATGGCCTACATCTAACAGACAAACTCCAGCAGCGGCAATCAGTAGCTCAAGATCAGCACAGCATTCACGCACCAGTCCGTGTTCATGTAAACCTACTCACGTCTTGCTTTATTGCTAAGGTAAGCATCACGGTTGTTTTGGTACATTAGCATGTTGCTAATAGCCGTAGCCATCTCTGGAACGCTGTTGAGCCATGTCTCCGTAAAAACATAAGCACAACAGACTCTGAACGCATGCTGGGTGGTTTGCTGGAGTTGGATGTAGTCCAAGTTTATTGTCCAGGCAGCAGACGTTGGCGAGGAAGATGGATGGGATTGCCGGTCAGCTAGCGTTAGCTTTTAGTCTAGCATGGACCCCCGTTTGCTTGCTGCACTTCTTCTTCACGCACCGCTTGCAATGTCTCTTCCCCTGGCCATCGACTTCAGGCAACACCATGGTCTGAGGGCTCGGTCCATGTAGCAAGCCGAGATCTCGGAGTAGCAGCAGCAGCTCGTCTTCGAGGTAAGCTACACGCTCTTCTCTTATCTGGAGCAGGGTCTGGTGGTCATCAACATGTATACCAGCTTTTCGGATGCACATGTTTGGTGAGTTTTCAGTGTGGAGTCTAGAAAAAACATTCTTTTGCACCAAAGTGTTGGACCCGGAGTGGCCGCTTTGACCTAGCACGCCACCATCTTGGATCATAACAGACAGATGCATTTTACATGAGAATATGCAATGTGTGATTGCTTTTTTTCTGTTATTGCTTTTTAACTTTCTGTGAGGAAACATTTTTTTTTAGAGGTGGATGTCTGGGTCCATTAACCACCACTGTAACCAGTTCTGACTCACTGAGTGTCTCCAGAACGTCATCTCCAAACCTGCTCTGGGCCTCTTGGTTTAGTTTCAATACCTCATTACAGGGGAATTTGGGAAATGAATCCATTTTAATGGGGAGGGGTGGGGTTTATAACGTCATGGAGACTATTCCTTAAAACATGGGTTTGATAGGGTGTTTTGTGCTAATTGGGCTAAGGCCCAGCCAGCTAGTAACCCATAATTGGCAATGGGGTATTTTTAAAACATGTAGTTGAACCAAAGGTTTTAACATTAAGATTAAGTTAACTGTAGAACAACTTACAGACAGTAGAGCATCCAGGGCACATCCAAACAGGAGTAAGGTTCCCTTCTGCTAGTATATATAGAGGGGGATGTCCCACAGCTAAATTGGGCTATACCATGTGTCCAGTAAATGCAGGGGGGATAGAGAAGAATTAGGAGTTTGGTTGGGTGTTTGCACAATGGTTTTGTTTGTAGTATATTGTTGTATTGTTTATTTATGGTTATTAATTTTGTTAATTTGGGATTTTGTTTAGTATTATTTTGGGTTTTTTGGAGATGTTCGATTTATTTTTGAGATGGTGGTATGGCTTAAGTGGGAAGGGTTTTATGGTCTTAAGAGGGTGTAGATGGGCCCAAGGGGTAGTGTGAGAGGAGCAGGTAAACAGATCACAGCTCCTATAGGTTACAGCTTAGGCTGCTCATGCTTGAATTGTTACCCCATTCCCAGTTTCTTTCTTTCATAAGATATATATTTGAGTTTTTGTATGGTAAAAAATTTGTATTATGTTTCACATTTTGGAAAAGAAAAAAAAGGACACATCACAGGACACTGTCTGCCTCCTGCTTTATTCCTGCATCCACCCTTTGGCTTCTCCTAACATATAATTTAACCACTCTTTGAACACAGCTTCAGTAGTCCCTTTGTCGATTTGTTAATACCACCTGTCTAATATATTATTGGTCCCATCCCGGGCTGCCAAACCTCGTTTTAGTGCTGCGATTTAGTGAATTAGATCCGGTCACTGCAGCAGCCCGTAGTTCCTCCTGCTGGCCAAACAGCACAAAGGCAACTTACTGTGAGGAACTCGGGCCCTCTTTCATACAGATCACTTTACTGTACAGAAAATGAAATTACTGCCAGCCCAATCAGTATCTCATGACCTGATTTTTGCTGATTAAAATATTGTTTCATACACTGATGCAGGTTTTCCTCATTTTGCCAGTGTTTTAGACCTTTCTGTCATCTACACTACATTTTCATTTTTTGTGTCATATATCGGCACAAGCATCAATATAATACAATTCTATCCACGATAAAAAAAAAATTCATATAGTAACAATAACTTTATACAATATCAAACAGTTTTTAGTTTTTCTCTTTTTTTCACTTTTTCTACTTCTATTTTGTGTACATATTGACACTGTCTGAACAAAGCTGTGTCTGTTTTTGTTACAACTGGGAAAATTGTACAATTGGACAAAAATGCCAAAGTTTAATGATAAGTGGGCCAGTAGAAATGGTACAAAGTGATCTTGTGTATTCATTTTCATGTTTTTGGAGATACAAGGTTTTGTTAGGAATGGTTTAGAAAACAAATCAGAGTTGTACAATTTTCCATATACCTCAGACGTGGCAAGACATTTTTGGTGCCTAGTGTTGCTACTTCAGACCTGGTGTCTAAAACAGCTACCTATAGTGGATAAGTTTTTATAGCTCAGAGTAAGTCATATGGTGTCCTAAACAATAACCACAAATCTGCACCACTTTAATGAAGAGGTAGACATTCGTTAAAGCAGAAGGGGACACACTTTGAATTTCGGAAATCCATTTAAATATTTCAAAGACTGCTCTTTTCATTCAAATTATTTTATAAGTGATTTATAGATCAGATTTATAGATTTTGTCCCATGAAATTTGTAATGAAAAACTTTGCATTAAATTAGAAAAGAATTTATACACAAAGATTCTCACTAACAGTCTCAGACTTGCCCCTATCTACTGGTCCCTGTCACATCTCCAGTCAGTGGCCGCTAGAGGCCGCTGTTGTTTAAATTACATAGAGGACTTTTAAGTTGACACACTGGGGTTATTGGCTTTTTATGTTCTCACTTATTTTGTGTTTTAGTTAATTCAGCAGGGCGAGTGCACCTGATTAGTTCTAGTATTTATGGTCCACTGCTTCACAGTTTAGTTGTCCCTTCACCCTCACTGTATACTAGCTTTGTGTTCAGGCGAGTTGATCTTTGTTTTGTGTTTTCTGGCCACCATGCCATTTACTTTGTATTATTATGAATAAAGAGAACCAAAGAATGGAAGTCTGTGTTTGTGCCTCCTGCTGGAGCCTTCCTAGCCGGGTTGTGCCACATTTTCAGGTTGTTTCAGAAAATTTTCCTTTCCAGAAATGTGACTTTTCTCAAGTCACTGTTTTGGTGCGTTTTTTAGGAAAAAAAAATGTTACTAGGTTACTGTAGTGGGAATTTTTTTATCTCTTTGTGTGCACGTGACTTTTGTGATGCTGTTTATTTTCATGCAAATAAGTGTCTATGCAAAACTTATTTTTGAAGGCTGCATTGTGAGAAAGTTTCAGCTGAGCCAGAGACAGGACGTTTCGACCAGGTCATGACGATCTGCAAAGCCGTGGGTCCTTCCTCGGACAGAAACATAAGTCCAAAAAAAAACATTTTAAAAACAAGTTGTTTTGTTCAAGAATTGCACGCAGGCAGGGGCGGACTGGGACAAAAAAAACGGTCCTGGCATTTTAAGGTAGGACGGCCCACGACATACAATTACGCACACCACCCATCTTTGTGCTCCCATGAGTGTGTATATCAACAAAATGGTATTCAATAAAAGTAGTATTCAACAATGTAGTGTTCAATAAATTGTGAACTTACTCATTCAAAAATGATGCAGCTGAATCTTTTAATGAATATTTGGGAACAAATATTTTAATATTTTAGAGAGATTTTAAAAAGTATGAATGTCTTTCATGTCCATAAATTGTTCATAAATACCTTCAGAAAACCAGCCTCTAACACCATGCCCCAAAAGTTGCCTTCTACTCACTCCACAACCAATAATAGATCATTTACTGCGGTCTCACTGTTGATGTTCATGAATGGTGGTTAAAAATATATAATGTTCTCACTTTCAGTAAGACTATTTAGTTCAGCATGGAAGACATAAAAAAAATTAACTTAAAGGTCTATTTTTTTAGCCAGTGTACACAATAGGTTATAATTAGCCATTCTCCTAGCGATAACACTGACGATGTTATTAGTTTATTTCACCTGCGTTCATAAATGTAAGAAGAAAAACTAGCGCAGCCGTAAGACAATTGTTTTATTGTTATGTTATCACCATAACTTTGCAAACAGCTAGAACATTTTTGGAACATTTGGCAGCGTCTGCCTGAAGTGGCAGTTTATTTTTCTCACAGTTCCTCTGTGCACCCTTCACGTTTTCACTCTCCATCTCATCCACTGACATAATGGCACAGAGCCAAAAGGGGAGGAGTTTAAAGCTCTGATTGGGCCAGCCCTGTGTCAGTAAAGAAAAAAAACTGGGCCGTAGAGGAGTGTTTCATGGTTGACGTACGTATTGCGCAGGCACAGGGACCAAAGCGAAAGGGGTGGTTTTTTAATAAGTTGATTGTGTGTCTACAATCTACGAGTCTTATGGGCCGGTCAGACCAATAAATAAATAAACAGTGTTGGCTCAAATAGCATGTCGGCCCACCGGGAAAATGATCGTTACGCCAGATGGTCAGTCCGACCTGTAAGAAATCACTATAACCATAAGCAGCCAATCAGCAGATATTAAATGTTTGTATGCATTGCTATATAAACTACTGTAAAATGGGCACGTCTCTCGTACGTTCTAAGGAGCTAATGAGATCGACTCCCCTTTCCATGGAAAACAAATTAACAGCTTTGATGAATCTTGACTCTGACATCATTGTTAATCAGAAAGAGTGGTCATAGATATTTTTCCACCACATAACATTTACAAAAAAGAACTAGATGCTTCCATGACAAAGGCATTAATGGTCCATTTTCATCAAAAACCATTAGCACTACTTCCAAACTTGAACAGACTGGCACTCTGAGGACATTCAACACATAAACAGCTGTTTTTGAGCCTTCAGATTTTAATCACGTTGTTGAGATTATTTACATACAAGTGTGCATTACTTTTATGTTTGTCCCATTCTGACACATGATTCACAGACATATGTATGTAGCGTCCTTCTGTCAGGGGGAATAACAGGAACAAACATTACATTCAAATGTGCGACGCATCACAGTAACATTCAAAATACTCTTCATTTTGTTGTTTTTGTTTAGTTTTTTGAACGACATTCGTGATGAGTGAAAGAAAATATCCGATTAGTAAAGTCAACATTAAACCACCATGTTATTCGAAGATTCTAGGCTGCCTGAATATTTCATAATTAAATTCAGAGTACATCATTAGAAACACTCATTTTAGACAGACCTCCTTAAGCTCATGGAATTTAAACACACTTAGTGCTGAAGATGATCCATTCTGAGATTCCAGACATTCTCCTACACCAGTCTTTCTTCTATCAGCTTAGTAGAACTGGCTCTTTAATAACATTCAGTGTGTTCTTACCAATTTTATTCCTAGTTAAAATGGTTGTATGCAAATACCTATATGTGACCACCAAATCACTTTTTTTTTTGTTTGTTTGTTCCTTTTTTTTCTAAAAAACACATAGATATTACTGATTGTAAGTCTTAGATTGAGACAAGAAAATAGGACATTTTAACTAATTTTACTCAGTAGAGATGTCAATATGCTCTAGGGCCTAGTAGTATAACTCCAGAATATAAAGTGCAAATGCAAAGAAAACAGTGTAAAACAAGACTATACATGCAAAACCTTCTATTTAGATTCACCCAGCTTCAAAAAAGAAAAGCTTAATGAAATACATAATATAAAAGTTTGAAAACAAAATATGGCTCATAAAAAGTAGATACTTTTATTACTTGGACTGGGTTTTCTTTTGGGTTGTACAAAGATGTACATAGCCAGGTGACAAAATCAATTATTTTGCAAAAGCCTGGTTACCTTATGTGGCATACATAAGTAGTAAGTTTGGCAGTAACATGGGGAGTATCATGTATCTCCAAGCCCTCTAACAGATAAACTTCTGCTCTGGTCCACACCCCTCTGGTATTTAGAATCAAGTTAAACCGACAGCTTAGCAAAAAAAAATACATTTACACAATTTCCCTCTTATTCATAATTTAGTAAGATCAGCCGAGACATGTGTGGTGTTTGTTTCTTTAGTTTTGAACTGGGGCTATGAAGCTAATGTAGCTAACAAGTAATGGCAGCTTGTATCTACAACATGGTATTGTGCAAACTGCATGTCACACCACCAGTTGATCAGTTATCTCAAATGGACTTGCTTCTGTGTGTAATGGCACTGTATGGCAAAGATGTATTATCATGCTTCAAGAATTTTAACTGTCACAACATTCATTTAATTTTTCATAGCTGAAAAAAAACATAAGAAAAACAGTACCATATTTTCCAGTGCTATAAAAAGCACAGATAATGTTTATTAAACATTTTGCACATTCTGCTGCATTAAATCAAATTAAGCAAGACTAATTATGTTCTATAAAACATGGTGTTGGTAGTGTTCTTTAAGTACACTTACAATATGTTCAGAAAAGCATATTGACTAATATTGTGAGGTAATACAATTTATCATGACAAGAATAAATATCAGTATATTGCCTGGCCCTTGTATGACATACTGTTGCTTATTATTCATTTTATAATAATAATAATAATACTAAAAATAATAATTGTTGTTGTTGCTGTCAGTTCTTACCACTGCCATCCATTTGAAGTGTTTTATAAGAACATCCTGCCTTCTGTTTTAGGCTTCTTAGTGGCTTTCTTATGACTTCTCTTATGACATGTCTCAAGCAGATCGACATGGTTTGAGGCAAGTGTGTGATGATTTGTGTATGTAGTTTGTAAGTATGATGCTATTTAGCGTGGTAATCTTTTAGAAGAAAAGGGTACAGTTCAGGTAAGTTTTGGATAAGGTAGGGTGTATGGAGTAAATACTGCCCAAAAATGTAAAAGCAACAGACAATTTTGTAGCATTTTGTTCAGAAACCAAACAAATCTTGGACTTTCAAGTACATTAAGGTTTTTTTCAGCCAAACCATTGCGTTTATATCAAACATCCTAAACAGCAAGATAAAGTCATGCCAAATGCACCGTCAAGATGCCACCTTCCTTAGTAGATTTGGGGATTATTGCAAAGTGATTGGGTTAAAATAAAAAGACACTGGAATACCATCTTCAGTCCATCCCGTGCTCCTGCCCAACTGCAGGGAGGACCAAGTGCCCTTGACAAGAATCATTTCAGTGGTGTCCCAGCAGTTTGGAGAAAAAGCCCGGTTGGTTAGTGGCTTTGGGCTGGGGCTCGCTGCTGGTCTTCTCCAGGCCCAGCTCCCCACCCAGCTGCTCCAGCTCAGACTGGTCCAGCAGTTCAAAGTCCTCTGCCTCACTATCTGTGTCCACAGCCAGTGCCTGGGCCAGTGTCGGCACTCCAACTGCCTCCAGACGCTCATGCATGGCTGAAGAGACTGCAGCTGTTATCACATCTCCAGTCATCCTCTGCACCAGTCCTAGAGCCTGCGTCGTTGCCTCTCCCCCCAAAAGCGCTCCTAGGGGCTGCCTGGGTTGGAGGAGGGGTGCGGGCAGACCTATGCTCAGGTCATCATCATCATCATCATCATTAGTCCCAAGGCCATTATCCAAGGAGGGAAAGTCAAGGAGGCCACCGGAGAACACCTCCTCCTCACTTCGCCGGTCTATGTCTGTTAAAAGAGTCATAAGAGGGGGCAACACACATGGAATAACCAAAGGCCACCCTACTGACCATCTTGAATTTTCCTGATACTTTCAGGAAATAATATAATTGTACCTATAGATAGTACACACATTTTACAGCTTGTATTACAATTTTGTTACTGTATGAATGTAATAAGTTTATACAGTCTATTAGATAAACAAGCAATATATGACATCATTGTATTAAGATACCAACATTACATGTGATATACAATGTACGTGAAATGTGTTCTTTCCAGTTTTCTCTGTGATACCCCTGGTAGGACACGAGCAATATGCGTAATTAATGGCTCATAGGGGGCAGCTGGTAGCGTAGTGGTTAGGGCGTTCGCCCTGTGATCAGGAAGTCGCAGTGGAAGAATTTTGTGCTGTTCACACTGTGTGCTGTGGTATGTTCATGTATGAAAAAATGATCATTTTCAATTGAAATCAGAATCCCTTCCTACAACAGGACAAATACCATGCTACTAAATGTCTACTGTAATGTGTAAAGAACACAAACAAACTTACCTTCAGAGTTCTCTGTCTGAGGTGTGTGTCCCTCTGATAGGTTAAAAGTACCATTTTCTGTCCACGTTACTTCAGAGACTTCGGTGTCTGATACAGACAGCTCCCTACATGCTGTGGAGTCCAGCTGAAACAGAGTCAGTATCAGTTAGCCTCCTTTCTCAGACTGAAAGAGAACATTTGCATTAATTCTCCTGCAGCAAGATGGCAATGTTCACTCACTTTAGGGAACAGTGAAGACAGATCAGCTTCAGTGCTCTCCTTCTCAGACTGTGTCTGGAGCATTCTCTTCTCTGGAGAAAAGAAGCAAGAGGAGAGTCAAGTTTGAGTTGAAGACTGAGTTTAGTTCACTGAAAATTTGCAGCAGATTTGAAAATTTGCAGCAGTAACATAAGTGGTCTTGACTTTGAGATAACAAACACAATTCTTTTTTTGTTACTGATGTCACTACTAGAGTTAGGCTTAGAAAATTCCATGCAGGTACTTACTAGGGATGTAACTATACAATGCACTAAATTCAAAGACGTGTTATCTCGCATTGAATTATGACTCGCATGTTAGCGTATGTTTAGTGTGTTAGCACGGTGCTAACACACACCTGCTATCCTAGGCATATTTTAAGTCATTTGGATCTCTGTGGGTCTATGCACTTGTTCCATTTAATATCTGCTAAACTAGGTGTGGGGGTTCCAATCACAAATTATTATTTGGAAATAATTCAGAAGACATTTTTTAAATTTCAACTGCATATAACTGTTCCACTTTGAAGACGAGGCAGTGTTCACACCGAGCAAATTTTGGAAAATCACTGTCTACAGCATCTCTACAGCAAATGTGCTTGCTGTGACTTGCAACATCTCAACTTAAGCTAAGGAGCAAACATGGTTAACAGTTCTGCATCCTCACGTTCAAGCTGAATAGACCAGAATTACCTGTTTATATACCAACCTGTTTATGTGCCACTGAAGAGCCTGGGCTAACACAATAGCTTGCTTCAAAAGTGTTGTATCGGGACACTATAAAGCACAGCTTTTGGTTCAGATGTTATAATTTTATTATGTTGATAGTTAATAAACCAATAAATAAAACTAAATGGAAACTTTCATTTAAACTTGAGGCAGCAGTCCTCAAACCAGTTCTCAAGTAAGTGCTTCGCCCTCCATTCCACCCATCGGAATCTTTGTTTTACTAACTTTTTACCTTTTTTACATACCACTAAAGCCCATGTAATAAAATAACAAAACTACTAAGTAGAAACTGAACTTTTGAAAACAGTGCCACCTTGTATCCCCAGTTTGATATATTTTTTCAACCACTTCTTGTTTCTAATATACTAAGAAAAAACTACTCAAACTGAGATTCCACTATATCCATTTGAATTATGAGCTTTGTGAATTACATCCTAACTTACAATTATTTAAACAGCGTAATATATATGTGTATGGCCCCACATCCTGACACTGTGTGTGTGTGTGTGTGTGTGTGTGTGTGTGTGTGTGTGTGTGTGTGTGTTTGAGAGTAAATAACACTACCATGGTTCTCCTTGATTTTCTGAAGGAAGTTTCCCACTCCAAAATCCAGTGTCTGCAGAATTGGATCCAACCATATCCCAAGCTCATGTGACGATACAAGAGGCCACAGGAAAATGGTCAGCACTGGAGTGAACAGATGGACAGAGCATTAATACACATGAGTCTGAGAGAATTGTTCAGAACCTGCTGATTGCAAGGAACTGGAGAATTCAGAGAATGAGTGAGAATGCCAGCATGACTACATTACTGGAAATCTGGTATCACATATCCATCCTTCTGGTGCTCAATGTGATACAGAGAATCATGCACAATGAAAATATCCCTTGTCATCTAACATCAGAAATGCTAAGTTATAAATAAGAGTGAAGCTTCACAATCAACCAGATTGAAAATACTTACCTATAATATATGAAATAATAATTCCTGGAATGTAATGTCCCAATACTGCCAGGAAAGAACATAAGCTGCATACCAGCAGGCAGAACTGCAACCAGAAACAAACATAACTTTAGAGTTCATATAGAGTTCAGTTTAGTTTAAGATGTTCAGTTTAAGTCCCTTAGCTGTACAGTACCTTGCCTGGATTCTGCTGTTTGAAAGATAACGTCTCAGTGAGGAACAGCTTGAAGCTCATCCATGAGTCTGTGAACTCAGTTTCAGCTCCAGACCTGCCCTCCAGTCCTGAGTCAACTATCTCCCAGCTATGGACAGATGAGGAGTTAGTCTTATCACAGTAACACTCATTAATGTTAAGCAGGGGTCAAAAACACTGCTATAGCACTTAGCACGTGATGCAAATTCACAACTTCTAGCAGCCTATTTAACATATAATCCTTTAACACTATCATAAATTACTGAATTATTACAGAATTAGCTAATATACAGTGCTGTGAAAAAGCATTTGTCACCTTCCTGATTTCTTATTTCTTTGCATATTTTTGCACACGTTTCAGATAATCAAACTAATGTTAATATTAGACAAAGCTAACCTGAGTAAATACAAAATGCAATTTTTAAATTATTCTTAATCTAAAAACTGGTTGTGCCACCCTTGGCAGCAAGAACTGCAATCAAGCGTTTGTGATAACTGGCAATGAGTCAGCGTCTGCGCTGTGGAGAAATTCTGGCCCAGTCTTCTTTACAGAATTATTTTAATTCAGTCACACTGGAGTGAATCCGAGCATGAATGGCCTGTTTAAGGTAATCTCAATTGGATTTATGTCCGGACTTTGACTTGGCCAGTCCAAAACCTTAAATTTTGAAGCCATTTACAGGTGGACTTACTAATGTGTTTTGAATAATTGTCCTGTTGTATAACCCAAGTGAGTTGACGCTTAAGGGCACAAAGTGATGGCCACACATTCTCCTTCAGGATTTTGTGGTAGAGAGTAGAGTTCATGGTTCAATCAAATCCAACCAGTCATGCAGGACCTGACCCAACAAAGCAGGCCCAGACCATCACACTACCATTACCATGATTGACTGTTGGTATGATTTTCTTTTTATGAAATGCTGTGTTAGTTTTACACCAGATGTAACAGGACGCAAGCCTTCCAAAAAGTTCAACTTTCATATTTTCCCAAATGTCTTGGGATCATCGGGATGTTTTTTGGCAAATGTGAGACAAGACTTCATGTTCTTTTTGGGCAGCACTGGTTTTCGCCCAGGGACTCTTCCATTGATGTCATTTTTGCCCAGTCTCTTCCTTATTTTTGACTCAGGAACAATAGGCTTAGCGATGAACAAGTGAGGCCTGCAGTTCTTTAGGTGATGTTCTGGGTTCTTTTGTGACCTTCTGGATGAGTTGTCGATGCACTCCTGGAGTAATTTTGGGAGGCTGGCCACTCCAGGGAAGGTTTTCCAAGTTTTCTCCATTTGTGGATAATGGCTCTCACTGTGGTGTACTGGAGTCCCAAAGCCTTAGAAATGGCTTTGTCACCGTTTCCAGATTGATAGATGACTTATTTGTTCTAGAGTTTCTTTAGATTGTGGCATGATGTGTTGCTTTTTTAGATGTTTTAGCCTACTTCATTTTGTCAGACAGGTTCAATTTCAGTGATTTCTTGATTGAACAGGTCTGGCAGTAATCAGGTCTGGGTGTGGCAAGTGAAAGTGAACTCAGCTTTCTAAAAAATGTGGTTGATCACAGTTAATTCATGATTTTCCAATGGGGGTCATTACTGCATTTTGTATTTACTCTGGTTATCTTCATCTAATATAAAAACATTCTGATGATATGAAACATGTAAGAGTGACAAATATGCAAAAAATAAGAAATCAAATACTTTTTCACAGCACTGTAACTAAGATTTGCTGTATTAATCTCTTGCCTTTTTTCAAAATCCTGTAGTTTTCTGTGTTTTTTTTAATCAGTTTTAGCTAAGCTGCTTATGTGAGATTTAGTGCTTCACATATAACATGCATCTCAGCCATAATACTTTCTTTAATGTGCAAGGACAAATGCCTTAAATTGCCTTTCTTAAACACTTGTGGGAACTGCAAGCAATTCTAGAAGCACCACCCCGTCTTCTTTTGAACTGGATGTAAGCTAACTCTAAAAAGCAAAAAAGCAATGGTCACTGTGATCAATAAGTTCACAATGCCTGAGGTAGAAAGGGGCATGCCAATGTTCCTCTCCCAACTGACCTTGACAGTGGTTGAATATATTAATAAAATATTTACTTTCATATTAATATTATACATATTATTAATGATATAAAATATTAATGTAATTAATATTAACATTATTTCCTTTTCCTAACCACTTCGATGGATACAAGAACAGAGAATTGACAGAGAATTTATAAGGACCTAGGAAACGAACTGCAGTGTTAAGAGAATCTTGTGAGAACGGATGTTAGTGATGTCTACCATGGTGAAACTACTGGTTCATCACTTTAAGTGTTACTGCTGCAAGGGAATGTGGGATGGCATTATCTTCTACAATTTCCTAAAGGAATGTCCTATGTGCTCTATGCTATAGGAGGTAAGAATAGAAGCACTGATTGACCCTTCCTTAGCATTTTGAGAATTCAACCAGCTCTTATCATGGCTGCCACTTGCCACTTATTTCTGGGTCATTTCACGGTTAGGAACCTTCCTAACCCAACCACAGGCCTAGTTTCATGGTCGTGCTGAACACAGTAATGTGTTCAAAAAAGTTTATTACTCACACTGTCCTCTAGTCTTCAAAAAGATGTGAAACGCCTCATGGAGTCTTGTATGAATGGATTGTATTGGTAGTGATAAGCACCCTCAGTTTTGATGGATGAGCTTAAGAAATTCACAACTTGACAGCTTTTTACTCTACCAGCTGCAAAACTACAGGCAAAAGATGGTCAAAGGTAAAAAAATTCAACTACCTCCTGTTGTAACTATATGAATGGTAGCTTTAGAGTGGCATCAAAAGCTTTAATCTGATCACAGAATTAGTAATAGACAGAGTGGCCGTCCCCACTTAAAAAGACAGTACACGTCTCTTACGTCACATCTCCAGATGATGGGCTTGGCTTAGCTTTCAATGAATTAGCCTGGCTTTCAGAAGGGGGCATCTTAGAATTCTTCTTAGAATCTGTTAACAGACGCTGGGTCAAGCTATGCCCTTTACAGCTGTCTCATCTACTGCTCATCTACATCTAATACATTTTTCTGACCAACATTGTGATTACGATTTACAGCACCCTCCACAATTATTATCTAATAAAGATATGTATAAAGCCTTAAAATAATTTTTAAATTGTACTAGTATATTCTCACACTGAAAAAATAGAAATAATCTAACCTTTATTTGCATAAAGTCCTTTTTTTAATCCATTATTTAAAAAATTATTTTAACTAAATTACCGGTGTCACAATTAGTAATACCCCTAACAATATCTATAAAATAAATGGAGAAATTTTGTAATTTATACTTGACTTTTTTAAGTTGAGCAGAGTGTCTAGAAACTTTCAATTAGTAATGGCTTGTGTTTCTGGGGTATAAATACGACATGACACAGAGGCCTATTTCTCTTAGCCACTCTTCAAAATGAGAAAGACAAGAGAACATGTCATTCAAGTAAGGCAGATGTGTGTTGATCTTCATAAATCAGGAAATGGCTAAAAAAAAAAAAAGGCTACTCATATAAATTTAACAACTGGAGGGTTAAGCAACTGAGGGTTAAGTGTCTTGCTCAAGGACAACAATGGCAGAAAGTGGGTGTTCAAACCTGTGACATTGTGGTCATCGGGTTCACAAAGCCATTTGTGGGTATGGCTGAACATTCACAGACAAGGGCAATACAAGCATTTACGCTGATTTTTTTAAATAAATCACAACAAACAGAAATGACTTAGTTCAAACTGCATTATAAAATGGCATCTTAAAAAGGTCAAATAAGGCCCATCCTGCACTAAGGCATGTCCACACAGGTTTTTCTATGCATTGTGACCTTTCGTCCACACGTAAACAGCCTTCTCGGTCAGTTTTTGAAAACTTTGTTTCTGCATTTACATGTGGACAAGAAAAACAAAGATTTTGAAAAACGGACCGTTTCGCGTCATGCTGTGAGCCACTAATATGATGTCACAGTATGCGTGTTGACATTAGGTTTTCTTTTTATTTATTTATTTATTATTTTTGCAAATTCAAATATTACAATAATGGAGATGTAAAACATACGGACAGCATCACAAGCAGTTATGAGAGCTTCACAAAACAACAATATGCTATACATATTGTACAATTGACTCGAGGATTTTAAAAGTTTTAGAGGCCTTCGAGTTCAAAGTTTTGGACACATTGTTAAAAGAGGCAAAAAACCCTTTAAATCAGATGAAAACAATCTAAAGTTACAATGAACAATCTACGGTTTACAATGAATAGTTCTGGCTTTATGAAGGTGAAATTTACCCAGAAGACAAAGCAATAATACAGTATGGACAAGATTACTGTCTTTAAATTGAAAGTCAGACAAAAAAATTATAGGTTCTGTCATTTCTATCATTTTGTTACAACAAAAAGATATTAATATGGTAACTCTTGACCAAAAAGACTTGTAAAGACTTGTACAAAACCAATGTAAAACAGATTCATCATCAGTATTACAAAATGAACACAAAGAAGATATATTCTCAAAGAACCTGCTCAAGAATAGCTTACAAGGGTAGTATCCATGGACGATTTTGAAATGGGGCTCTTTAATTTTACTCGGAATAAAAAGACTGTTAGGAAAGGTCCATAAGTTTTTCAAATCAGAGTACTGAAAATGTATTCTCCATTTAACTTGTGCTTTTGAGGGACATCCTGGAGTTGAAGAAAGAGCATTTCTGATAAAAAAAAAAGTTATTGCATTTTTTATCTAATACATTAATTCCATTGAATGCAAGTGTAGGAAAATAATTGTTTATACAGCCATAATATAAATGAGCTTTAAACAAAGTTTTCAAACTGACAGGTATACTTTCAATCACCTTATTAAAAACTCTTACTGAGATTGCTGCACCTTTCAATAACACAAAATCAGGAAAGAAGGTCCCCATGAGCATAGAATATATCAGAAGCAAAAAAAATATTTTGATTCACCCATTCAATGAAAAAAAGTGATTTGTTACCTTACAATATATTTTCATTGTTCCACATAATACACGTGTGTGGGGAGAAGTTGTGTTTAAAAGCAATCTTCCAGGATTCTCGGGCTTGTTTATGAAAATTTGAGAGTTTGACAGGTAATTTACTACACTTAAGTTACAGGACAATATAAATTTAAGGCCACCACAACTTTTGAAAATTAGGTTAGGGATCCAAAACCAGGGTAACTCATCATTAGATAAACAATACTTAATCCAGTTCATTTTGAAGGTCTGGTTAATGGCTTCAAAATCTATCGATTAAGACCACCCTCCTTATAATTTCTTGTGATAACTTTCCTTTGAATATATTCTGTCTTGTTTTTCCAAATAAAGTGGTATAGCAGAGAATTAATAGATTTAATAGTTTTTTGGTCAACATAAAGGGAAAAAGCAGGGTAAACTATACCCTCAGCCTAAGTCAACAGGACTCTCCCATAAATTGTCAAGTCTCTCTGCAGCCAAGAACATTTTTTTTATATTATCTAGTCTTGGCTGAAAATTATGATGGAGCTTGTCTGAATCTGATCTGCAGATATCAATCCCAAGATATTTTACGTGACATTTAACTTTAATACCATCGGCAGAATTCTTGTTTAAATCATGTACATATAAAATTTCACTTTTATTGGAATTTACTACTAAACCTGAAGCTTTGGAGAAAAGATTAAGTTGATTTAAGACAACAGAAACTTGTGATTCATTTTTAAGGAAAACATAAGTATCATCCGCTAACTGACTAATGATCGATGTATTCTCCCCAATATTTATACATTTAATATACTCCAATATGTGCAAGCTTAATAGCTCAACAGACAATAGAAAAAGAAAAGGAGAAATGGGGCATCCCTGGTGAATACCACGACCCACCGAAAATCGTGGGGAAGTGCCAGAAGCTAAGGAAACACAACTGTTAAAAGCATTATATAAAGTACGAGTGGCGTTAATGAAAGATTTACCAAAACCAAATTTAGAGAGGGCTTCAAAAAAAAGAGATGCTCAACAGAGTCGAAAGCTTTATAAAAGTCAATTAACAAAATTAAAGCCTATTGATTAATGAGTTCTGAGTAATCTAAGATATCTAGAATTAATCTAATAGTGTTAGAAATATGTCTACCTTTTAGGAATCCAGATTGGGTGTTAGAGATTATGTTTGCTAAGCAAGGTTTGAGCTTTTCAGCATATATCGAAGCCAATATTTTATAATCAGAGTTTAAAAGGGTGACTAGACGCCAATTATCCAAACAATTGGAATCCTTATTGGGCTTAGGAATGAGACAAATGAGACCTTGTTTCATTGATTCTGCCAATTTACCATTGTTTAGTCATTCAACAAGGGCTTCATAAAGAAGAAGTTTAATGGAGTCCCACAAGACTTCGAATTCGAATGGTAAGCCATCCGGCCCTGGAGATTTATTGTTTGGCGTTCTTTTTACTACATTAAAAAGACCCTCTATATTAAAGGGTTCCTCACAAAATTCTCTATTCTGATGATTAATTTTAGGAATCATCGAATCAATCTTATGAAAAAAGAAGATGAAGCATTTAAATCAAAAGAAGTGGTGCAAAGATTTTGATAAAAATTAAAAACATGAGAAGAGATTGCAGAGGGGTCATTGGATAATGTATCATTAATATATAGAGAGGAGATACTCTTATTAATGCCTCATTTTTTCTCTAGGTCGCCAAACTCAAGCCATTTTGCTCTTGATCTAATGAATGCGCACCTTGCTTTCTCTAAATATAAATCAAATATAAAGCCTGCTTTGCAAACTATAAAGAGATTGTCATCCTCTCCCAGGTTAGGATTTTTTAAGATTTCACTCATCTTTCTAATTATATCTGTAATCTCTTTACTTTTAATAGACATTCTATTTTTCCCAAATTTTACAGAGAATTTTCTACATTCGTATTTAAATAGCTCCCATTTAGAAATGGCTGAGCCATTCACCCGAGATGCCACACCCTCCGCGATCTTCCTGATCTCCTGACAGTATGATTCAGATTGTAAAAAGGAACAGATTAACTTCCAGTAACCTGGGGTTACTTTCCTTCTCTGCCTAGAATTAGTTTCAGAGAAAAGAATATCAATTGCTGCATGATCTGTTAAAGGAGAAGATGAAATTTCCACTGAAGTCAAATATGAAATTAAAGAATTTGATATTAGCCACAGGTCTATACGAGATTTTTGAGAAAAATCACACTTAAGCCAAGTATACATGTGGCTATCGGGGTGTAAATATCTATGTGCATCAATTAGATTCAGCCGATGGCCTAACGTTCCTATAAGGGGGTTAATGCTTTTTAATTAATATAAATGCAGAGGGATATTTAAGTTTCAGATTACTTACATTAAGGATTATACACTCAAGAAGAGTTTTATTGCTTGAAGAATTGTTGAACCCGTATATATTAACTATTATAAAGAAGCTGTGAACCAAGAGAACAACTGCAATAATTCATTTTCCTATCCCTGAAGAAAGTGATTCTATAATCTTTCCCTGAAAATCATTAGTGAGTAAAATAGCGACCCCACCTGACGCACTGGATTTATGACAAAAAGTAGAGAAAGCACTTTCTCCGTTACGATTTACACCTGTCTGTTCATAGATTCAAGCGAGCAGGTAGGCTTACAGATTGAAGATGTGTTTTCTTTCACCGATGCTTCAACAGACTGCAGTTTAATCAACGACTCCACTTGTAACTTGCTAACCTTTTCAATTGCTGCAAGCAACACAGATTTAGAAACCGCGTCGGGGGGCCGGTGACTGATCGAGATTTCTTCTGAGCAGTGGACTTACTAGGAGTGTCCAGAGAGTTCCCAAAAGCATCTTCTAGGCGTGTTACATAGTTGTAGACCTTTAGATTATCGCTGATTGCAAAGGACTCAACAGAGGCAGTTTCCCTATCCTCATCCATGTTTTAAAGCAACCGAGCAACTTTTCTCAGGTCTAAAAATTAACAAAAAACTTTGAAAAGGGGTCCCAAAGTCTTTAAAGGCAGTCTCAAAAGAGTATGCTGAACTTCCGCAACAGTTACTAGAACAAATTGAACATAGAAATTTGAAGCTTTAAGCGCTACGCATAAATTAAGTTAAGAGCGTGACACAGTTGCTGTTAACGTGGTGCCATCTTTGCTTCCCCCCTGGTTTTCATCTACAATGCCCGACATATACAAAGTACTACTGCTCTTAACTTTGTTAGAATTTTACGTATGTTTATACTAGAGGTGTCGAATTAACACGTTCATTTCGATCAATTAATTACAGAAAAAATCCGCGTAAAAAAATAACGCTGATTAATCACACCCCGTAACTTTAACCCAGTCCGGTGTTCTGTCGAAACATGCTACCCATCGAGATATGCTACCGTGCCCTTCTGCAGTCTTGGGATTCTGTGCTATCTTGCTTCTGAGTCACTGGTTTATGGTGATTAATATCTTAAAAGGTCTTTTAATATCATGGTTCCAGTCTGCGACCGCTGGGGGTCGCTGTAGGACCGTGAATCGCTCTCCACTCGCACCTGAGGATAGTTCCGCTGATAGATGATTAGACCTGGACGGGTTATTTAAGGAGTTCCTATCCTCAGATGCGGCGTGGAGCATTCCAGACTACGGACTACCTTCAATTCCTTTATATCATCTCCTCTATTCATTATCGGTCCTTTCTTTTCCTAATTCTCGCTCGGCCCTCGTGCCAGTTGTTTTCCACTATACTTTGTATTTACATTAATAAATTCACTTGCACTATGGAAGTCTGCACGTGTACGTCAACTCCTTCTCGGTCCAGAAAGGACTCCTCAACTATGACATTTAATATGAGTGTATGTCGCTACTCTGGGGTCTATGTCTTAGCCGTCATTACGTAAGCAATTTCCTCAAGGATCAATAAAGATTTCTGATTCTAAAATGCCATTTTCCTGCAGTTTGCTGAATGTTATCCTAAGCTAGGAAACATCAGCACTGTCCAGACATCACCACAAGCTGGAAACATGGCATGATTTGAAGTAGCCTGTGCCCTGCTTCATGGTAGCATTTCTCAGTGTTAGAACCTGACTGTATAAACTGGCTCTATGCACCTCTAAACATCTATCTATTTAGACTCTTCTCATTTAAATAAAATATATTTTTCTCTGATTATGCATATTATTTTACTATTTCTCATCATTAGCAGTGTTATAAACTGTATAAAAAGTAGCATTTTTCAACAAGGCAACATGGACACTGTCTGCCCACTGTCTCTTGTAATGACATCCCCCTCCAAGACTTCTCATTGGTCACCAATGCTATACGGTTTAAGGTTATATCGGCACCTGCTGCCTTGGTATGCATTTGATAGTGTTTTGATTTGATTACGTGTGGACTGAGATATTTTTCAAAACGTGCTCGTGTGGACGGGATTTTTTTTTAAAAACGATAACAGAAAATCTCTATTTTCAGAAATACCCGTGTACGTGTGGAAATGGCATAAACAACATATGCACACTGAAAGGCAACTAAGAATGTCCGGGTGCAGAGCCAAGGTTTTCCGGGAATGCGGCCAAAGGAGGTAACGGTCCTCTCTCTAGTACTTAGGATCATATTTCGCTCAACCATTGTCGTTCTCTCTAAAGAAGTTTCAGATGTGTCTGAACAATAATGCAAATGAAACGTAGTAGTCTGATTGCTGCAGGGTGCTGTAAATGTGATTATTTTCTATTAATTAAGCACCAAAGCTTTTTCCCCCTAAAGCAGACTTGCACATTTTTTTAGCTTGGGGCTATTAATACCTAACATAAAAGTGCCAAGTTTGAATTTACAAACTCTGCGGGCTCTGTAGACAGACCCTTCTGAATGGCTGTTGGTGCTCAGTGAAGTCATGAATGTGCAAAAGTCACTGACAAATGTCCTGTAACTATACCTGAAAAGTGTAATAAAATATGACAGTTTAAATATTTAATGCTGCTCTGTCTTGAAAAAAATTCAGAAGTCGATCTGTATGTATACAACATTTAGTCATTTACAAATTATAGTTTTGTTCCATTTGCACTTGTTTCTTTTGGACTTTCTTGAAAGTGGCTTCTAGCACCCAATCAACCTGGAAGACATTAAATGCAATTTTTCTCACTACAAGTTGTCTGACATTTCATGAAAGGTCAGATGTCTGTTGCTTATTATGTTCCAATCACATAAATAAAGGCCACCAAATAAAGGCAGTTTCCTAAGAAATGGATCAGATGGGGCAAAGCTGCGCATGTGACTTTGAGGCAACAGGGCTCACATTAACATTTCACCATCCAGCAAGAGAATGACTCAGTGCAAGATTAACACTAGCTCCACAGAGAAGGCAGCTTGTCCAACACAGAATGGAGTGGGGTGTTCAGGCTTCAATGAGGTGTGATCCCCACATGATCCGTCATCTTCAATTACAAGGAAACGACAGCTAGTGTAGGTTCACAGTCCTCTGCTGCCACATGGTGATGTATATTCCACAATGCAAAAAAACCCACTCATGAGCCACACTGGTGGGTTTTAAAAAAAATTGGCCAATTATGTCAATATGACGTATTGCATAACAACGCATTATCATCTATCGAACAAACAACTTCAACGCTATGACTGTACTTATTACAGCTTTTGCAGTCCCATTAGAAGTCATATGAGGGTGAAGCTTGTCAGGTCTGTTGTGTTTTGCTTAATATTGACAACTGTTAACCCAAGAGACCGAAATCCAGAGAGCTCCTTGTTTTGACTCCCATATCAATCTTTAAAGCAACCCATCTGAGAACCTAATAGGCCTAATAACAGAATAGCCACAGCTGAACAATTTGAGGACTAGCGCTGAAAAAGTTAACACCTCAACCAGGCTTGGGGGGAAAAATTATCCTCATAAAATGTGGAAATACCATTGAATGTCTTCCAACAACTCCCTTGATGAAAAGCTACTGCTGATGTCCCCAAGATACCAACCAAAACAAATACAGACACGCACATGGCTTTCATTGCTGTGCAGATTCCTTGTATGCATGAACTTCCATAAAGGCCTCATGACAATACCCCTAAACTCTGCTGCCAAGTGAGTGGGGCATTCGATGACAGGGCTGTCATGGAGAGAGCTCAGTGGTCCACAGTAAACAAAAATAAGTCGAGACTCATACCATAGGACTATCTGAAACACAATACTTTCACTTAAGATCTACTAAAAACACTAATTTGAGTTATGGAATAAACAGGGGTACCCAACTCCGGTCCTGGAGTGCTAGTGTCCAACCAAGTTAGGTGATTTCCCTGCTCAAACACAACTGGTTTAACTCACCTGTTAATTGCCACGTTTAGTGAGTGTGTTTAAGGAGCAAAACTACTGAACTGATCTGGACGCTGCCTCTCCTGGACCAGAGTTGGACACCACTGGAATAGAAGATATATCAACAAGCAAAGAGAAGGCAAATAATACATACTTGCCTCCTACCAAAACTGCTGTGTACAAAAAACATGCCAATATCCCCCCCCCCCACCCTTTCAATTTTCCACATCTTTCCACATCTTTTCCATACACTGATAAGGTGTCTTTTACCTGAATTGTGACACATGGTCCTCAGAGGCCATCTCAAAGGCTTTGATCTTGGAGCTGTGAAGAAAGTTCTCAGTAAAGCAAGCACATCAAGGCTAAGATCTGCTTTGGTTCTAGCCGCACACTGCTCAGTGACACTCACGGTTCACTCCTCAAGCGACAGCCTCCGGTGTTTGTTGAGCAAGGCCCCAGCTTCACTGTTTCAACCAGTCCAGTCTAAAAATACCAGAGACGCAGAGCATTCCACGAGCAGACATCAGACGTGCTGGGGTTGGTAAGGGACACACACACTGTGCTACTAGTGTGACACACCAGCAGAGTGTGTCCTTTTTAACGAGACAACCTTTGTGGGGTTTTGTCTTGAATGCTAACTGCTGAACCTAATTAGGGTAGGTACATCTCATTTGATAAGATGGCAAATAAACCAAAATTAAAAAAAGATTAAAGAACATTTTTCCTTCTCAGTTCTGGAGAAACAAGGCTTTGTTCTGATAGCAACTATATCTGTATCAGGACTTTTTTCAATGTATAAAACTATTTCAAGTTACATGACCATATTTTAGTCTGGGTTTCCACAGTCTGTGGAAGATGATCCCTGAGCCTTATAGGGTTACACAGTTGATCGCTATGCCTCATGAGACTAAATGGCATGTTCCATCAGAGTAAACATGGAATAAATTGTGTAACACTGTGTGTTATTAATCTAAAGCTAGTGCATGGCTGCTGTATTACCTCTGATTACCTGGTATATCTATATTTTGCCATGACATGTGCTTTTTTGACCTAATGGGTGTATTAAATAAGACAGTGAGTGAGAATATTCATTATTATTTTAATCAAAGTAAAATAATCAGGTTATATGACTGGGACAAAAGAGTTATGACCACAGTGATCATGACCAAGCAGATGGGCTCAATCATACAAGCCTTGCTCAGCCTCCCACTAATAGCAGGCTACGTTATATGGGCACACCCCTTGACCATTGGTGCATTTGTTTCTGATTGGTGAAATTGGAGGGGTGGTGGAAAATGCTCTCCAGAGATGTTATTAAGGAGGTGTGAGTAGTTGAGCAAAGAAATGGCAGTGTCATCCTACCCGTCACACAAACCACACACAGACAAGCAGGGTAGAGACTAGAAGGCAAACACAGGTTTCGCAACACTACACACAACATTGGAGATTCTGGAACAAGCAACATATGGCTGTCTCTGCATCAGTTAGGAGTTTCAATAACATGAAATGCTTTATCAAGCAATAACAAGAAAAACAGCTGATACTTATATTTAAATCTATTACTATGTTAAAGTCTGAAAGATTGCAATATAGATTAGCTTAGAATGGTGTTGATAATAAACCAACCTATTATTTCCTTATTTCCCCCTTTTACATTTACATTTACGACATTTAGCTGACGCTCTTATCCAGAGCGATGTACATCAGTGCTCAAGTAGTCCACATCTGTTCCTTAAACATGTAAAGCTAAACTTAAATCAATGCCCGGTATGCAACCAAGTTACTGCAGGCACCTGTCAAAGAAAAGTGTCACAATTCTTGTCTGCGACCACTAGAGGTCGCTGTAGGGCTATTAACTAGACTCCTCCTGCTCACTGAGTTTTGTTCCTGATGTCGTCTGTCTGTTTACTGGTCCTTGTTCTGTTTCTTGTGGTATTTAAGTTGATCTGTCCTTAATCCTTGTCATGGGAGCATACCCTCACCTTACCCCAGTCTTTGTCTACATCTGTCTCCTCATCTCCAGCTTCTCGTGTTTGGCCCCCGTGCCTGTTTCTGTTCTGTTTGTATCTGTTCTCTGTTTGTAAATAAAATCAGTTGTCATGGAAGTCTGCACCTGTGCCTCCTCTTCATCTCTGTCCGGACAGGACCGGATCGTGACAAAAAGTCAGAAGTTAAGGCAAAGTAAGGAAGGCATGGAGATTTTATTTGATTGTATTTTCTTCGGTATATATGAATAGAAAAACAATACATGGCAAAATTGTAGTCTGAATTTTGCCTGTACTTTGTATAAAAGTTCTAGGGATGTAACAATACAACATGTTGTAGAGTATCATATAGTCATGTTGTCTTGTGACTGGCATTTTTTTTCTTATGGCTATTGTATTAGCTTGTAGCTAACACATTAGCTTCTGGATAGAGAATCAGATTGATATGATACATGTCACACCATTTGAAAACACCAGCTGCCCTTTACATTGTATGGACATTTCAAGATGACAGGACAAACAGACTTGAAATAAATTCTTGTTCCATTACTTGTTACAATCTGAAGCATCAGATTCACAACCTGCCGATTCCAAGACACCTTCTTTTCCCCCGACCATCAGGCTGGTGAACAGCCAGTAGCACTGGTCTATTGGTGTATCTAATGTCTACCACTCACACATCTTACATGTATCATTATATGGACATATATGGACTTTTATGGACAATCCACTTTACACCTTACCCTCTATGTGAACGCGTTTTATACATGTAAATTTTTCACAATTTAAATGTGTATTTTAGTACTATATTAATGTGATGGACTATGCCCATAAGATTTTCACACACCTTCACTCCTTGAGACAATAAATTATTTCATTTGACAAAAACAAACAAAACTAGAAGATGCATTACTGCAAGAGACATCAAAACATGGGCAAAATAAGTGTTAAAAAATTGTTCCCCATGCAGAGTCAAAGCTAATTCTTCTTGTTCAGAGACTTTGGCAAAACAGTAAAAATGTAACAGACAAATTGCACGTTGTTCACAGTAATATTAAGCCCCTAAAAACTGCGCATGTTGTATCAGGATACGAAAAATATTGCACAGAAGACAAACTTCCACTTATAAGTCCATGGTGTTTGGATGTGTGTGTGAGTCTGACGGTTGAAAGGAATCTCTCCTTCCCACACTGTAGATGCAGCAGCGTGTCACTGAAGGAGCTGCTCAGTGCTTTCAAAGTCTCCTGCATGGGGTGTGAAATGTTCTCCAACAGGGATGACCACTTAGCCCCCATTCTCCTGTCAGTCACAACCTCCACTGGGTCCAGATGGCATCCTTGAACAGAGCTGGCCCTCTGGATCAGCTTGTTCAGCCACTTTCTGTTCCCAGTGGAGATGCTGCTCCCCCAGCAGACCACGCTGTAAAAGGTGGCTGATACCACTACAGAGTCATAAAAGGTCTTCAGGTGCGGCCCCTGCACTCCAAAAACCTGAGCTTCCAAAGTAGGTACAGACTGCTCTGCCTTTTTTTGTAGAGAGCATTTGAGTCCAGTCCAGTTTATTGTTCAGATGAGCACCAAGGTAATTGTAGCTCTGCACAGCCTCAATGTCCTTGGATGTTCAGTTGTTGAAGTGGAAAACGTTTGTTCCTGCAGATGTCTATGACCAGCTCATTGGGTTTTCCAGTGTTGATCTGGAAGAAGTTCTGCTGGCACCAGTTCACAAAGTCCCTGGTCAGTTCTCTTTACAACCTGTCATCCCCATCAGTGATAAGGCAGAGTTGTCAGAGAACTTTTGCAAGAAGCAGCTGGTGGAGTTGTAGGAGAGGTCTGCAGTGTAGATGGTGAACAGAACTGTTCCTTGAAGGGTCCCTGTACTGCAGAGTTCTCATGTACTGTGGTCGTTTAGTGAGGCAGTTCAGGATCCATGTTGTGATGTGATGGTCCACTCCTGTGTACTCCAGCTTGTCCCTCAGGATTGTGGAAAGGACTGTGTTGAGCACTGGAGAAATCAAAGAACATCATTCTCTTAGTGTTCCCAGCGGTCTCCAGGTCAGAGAGGGAATGATGTAGGAGGTGAATGATGGCATCATCCACTCCAATGCCAGGGTGGTAGGCAAACAGTCCAGTGAGGCCAAAGCTTAGCAAGGACCAACCGCTCCAGGGACTTTATCAGGTGGGATTTCAGAGCTAGTGGGCTGTAGCAGAGGTCCTTGGATGTGGAGTCTTCGGCACTGGTACCACATAAGAGGTTTTTCCAAAGCTGTGGTACTCTCCGCAGCTTCAGGCTCAGGTTAAAAATAAGCACCATTACCCTACAAAGTTGATCTGCACAGGACTTGACAACCCTTGAGCTGATGCCATCTGGACCCGCTGCCTTCCTAGCATTGATCCTCCTCAGTTCCCTCCTAACCTGGTTGGTTGAAAGAGACAGACTGGAGCCTTGTGTTGGGTGTGTGATGGATGACGTGGTTGTGGGTGAGGAGCAGTGAGGAGAGACTGTGAAAGCGGTGTGAAGTGTAGAGGAGGCGTGAGGTGGAACAGAGGTGGGGTGGGGGTTGGGGGTGTCTGTAGTGGATGTTGGAGACTGCATCAAGGAAAGCAGTATGGGGGAGAGGCAGGGGCAGATGAATCAAACTTGTTGAAAAATTATGAGTTCTGTTCTTTGTGGACTAAGATGCTTCTAAGGCCTCTCCAGACTCCACTGACATTGTTCTGCTGAAGCTACTTTTCCATCCTCTGCCTGTAGCTATCTTTCCTGTCCCTTATAAGTCTTTTCAGCTCTCTCTGCCCCCATGCCTTGATTTATGTAGTAATCCAGGGTTTGTTGTTTGGGAAGTACCGCACAGTCCTGGTGGGTATGGTGTTATCCACACAGAAATTAATGTAGTCCATAAAGCAGGTCACAATGCTGTTGGCATACAGTAAGTCCAGTGTTTTATTGTCTCTGGTGGAGCATGTCACATACTGGGTGAAAGTGGGCAGTGTGGAGACCAAGGATGCATGGTTAAAATCACACAAGATTAAAAACAGGGCTTGTGGAAATTCTGTCTGCAGTCTGCAGAGTGGAGAGAGTCATAGGCTGCCTCCGTGTTGGCCAGGTCTCCATTAGCATCATGATTCTACACTGCCAGAATTCAGTCTGGTACTGGGTTAGTGCCGCTAGCTCGTCCATCTTGATAGGAAGATATTTTACATTCCCCTTTATGTTCGGGAGGAAGGCTGGGAACCCGGGAGCAGCCGATCGGCAGACCTGAGTCTGGGTTTCTGCGACCCTTTCCACCTCCGTTGCCCCTTAGCTGGGTTAGTGACAAGAAGGTCCACGAAAACCTCTGGAGCCAGGATTGTTGGCGCCTCCACCGCCCTGTCACTCCAGGCATACACCACTTCCTCGTCATCAGAACTGACGTACTCCAGCAGCTCCTGGGAGGTGTACTGACTCAGCCTAGTCAGTTCTTCCCTCTGGTGGTGCCAGCGTGTCCCCCTCCTCCTGGGTGCCATGGACACCCACCAGCCCGTGGCAAGATCTGCTGCGCCTCTTTGGTAGGTAGGTCCGTCTGTCACATCACCAGGAATGAGGCACAATGGCAGCAGTCCATATTGCTTTTATTTCCAAACATTGACGAAACAAAAAGGCTCGAGGGTCTACACACAACTACTATAACTTGTAAAAATCACCCAGTATGACGGTGGACTGACAACCTAAACATAAACACAAACCCTTTAAATACATGAAACACAAATCCCACAGCCAATAAACAAACACAAACACTCAACTCTAACAATACCCAGCTGTGACTCATACAAAACAGAAAACCCCATCACCCACTTCATAACAGAAAATCAAAAATGTAAACTTTGGCGGCCTCTAGCAGCCACATACGGGTACATCGCAGTCCTGTGTGTTTTGCTCCGTGTTTGTTTCTTCGCATTTGGCGACTGAAATGGTCGCCAATGCGACTAGATTATTTATTTTGCGACTAGTTTTTTCATTTCAGTCGCCAATGCCGATCGTCTCTCACAAACAAGAGAAATTAAAATTAAAGTAAAAGAAAAGTGACATCTCATAACAATGTGCAGATACGCTCAAACCAAGTCTGCCGTTCCTACTACACTATGATGTGATTAGTCATGGGAATTTCGGCTCTTCTTAATGAGTCAGATCACTTGGGTCAGATCACTAAGATCCAGCTCCTTTGGCTCCCAAACATATAGACATACAGGGTAGACGCCGCATTCCCGGTGTTCCCAGTTGACACGATACGTCAGTGTATCCGCCATACTGCGAGTGGCGAAAGCACCATGTAAACTAATACAGGTATCTTTCTTTATTCCAGCGTCGCCGCAATTAGCAGCCCTTGCATTTGTGTGTATGTTTTTTCTGTTTTTCCTTGTATTTTCCTCATATTTTTGTATTTCCCTTTCACTTGTATATCCTATGGATATGGACCTTAATACACCAAGACTTGTTTATTCGAGTAAGGAACTTCTAGCCATGAGAATGTCCTGTGCTGGCACAGTTCTGAAACTGCCTGACAAGGTTTGTGGACCGTACCGTAGCCGCAGAGCCGGAGCTAAGCTAAAAGCTAAGCAGCTAGTGAGGAAGTGGCGTTACAAACCCGCTGTGCCTTCAGTGATTTTGGGGAATGTAATTCGCTACCAAACAAGATCAATGAACTGGCTGCACTGGTGAAAGGTGACAAGATCTACAAGGAGTGCAGTGTGTTGTGCTTCTGTGAGACATGGCTAACCGCTAACATCCCAGATGCTAATGTGGAGCTCCCCGGCTTCAGCTTGGCTAGAGCGGACAGAGACACAAAGGCCTGCGGGAAGCGGAAAGAAGGAGGACTAGCCGCATACGTGAACACAAGGTGGTGTAACCCTGGGTGTGTGAACATTAAGATCTCCATCTGCTGCAGGAACATCATTCTCCTGGCTGTAACTCTGCGTCCCTATTATCTGCCCAGGGAGTTTGGACATGCCATTGTTGTAATTGTTTACATCCCCCCATGCCCCGACAGGGAAGTAGCAGGTGATGTCATCCACTCCGCTGTGGCGAAATTACAAACACAGTATTCGGATGCGCTTGTGTTAGTAACTGGTGATTTCAATAATGTGACTTTGGACAAAAGACTACCTGCCTTCACTCAGTTCGTGGAGTTACACCAGGGAAAATAGGACTTTCGACCAACTATATGCTAATGTAAAGGACAGCGCCACCCCACTGCCAGCGTTGGGAAAAGCGGATCATAACCTCGTTCTGCTTCTGCCTCACTACAAGCCGAGAGTGAGACGTCTCCCCAGGACCATGCGTTCATTTAGGAGAAGTACAGGAGGAAGCAGAAGCTGCAGACCAACAGCATGAAGGGGGTATGGGATGGAATGAAGACCATCACCAGCTACAGCTTGAGGCAGGGGGCCACTCTTGAGGGAGGTGTGGTGAAAGCGAACCAGCTGAATTCAAAAGGTTTGACCACTTTAAACTGCTCACATACCAGAGCACTGCAACCCCCTCCCATTCTTCTGCTATCTCCATGTCCACATCAAATGATCGAGAACAATGTTCCACCACCAATAATCACAGCAGCACAGGTGAACAGTGTACTGAGGAGGCTTCATACCAGCAAAGCAGCAGGTCCAGATGGAGTATCTCTACGGCTGCTGAAGGCCTGAGCGTCACAGGGCCGGTTGCCCTGACGTCACACCTGATGAAGACCATGGAGTGGCTGCTGCTTCACCACCTACGGCCATAGGTCTGTCATGTTCAGGGACAAACCTTCAGAGATGTGAGTAGACTTACACCTAGTGGACTGGAATACGAACTACCTGACTGAAAGGCCTGGGGAACTGTAGGTCAGACACTGTGATCAGCAGCATAGTGTGCCACAGGGGACAGTACACTCTCCAGTCCTGTTCACCCTGTACACCTCAGACCTCCAATACAACTCAGAGTACTGTCATGTGCAGACTCAGAGTACTGTCATCTGTGTTGACTGGACTGCCAACACAGATGCTCTGTGCAGAAAAGGACAGAACCGACTTCCCTTCCTCAGAAGGCTGGCTTCCTTCAACATCTGCAAAAAACTACTGCAGATGTTATCAGACTGTTGTGGCGAGCGCTCTCTTCTATGCAGTGGTTTGCTGGGTTGGTGGTCTCAAGAAGAATGATGCCTCACGACTAGACAAAATTGTGAAGAAGGCAGGCTATGTTGTCAGCACAGAGCTAGACAGTTTGTCATCCATGGCAGAGTGACATACGCTGTCAATCACGGACAATCCACTGCATCCTCTGCACGACATCACCTGCAGACAGAGGAGCAGCTTCAGCAACAGGCTGCTGTCGCTGCCCAGCTCCATTGACAGATTGAAGAGGTCGTTTCTCCCCCACGCCATAAGACTGTTTAACTCCACCAAGGGGGGGGAACGCTTACGTCACCATCGACATCCACACTACACTACTCACAGCATACCATGCACTTTAACTGTACATGCCTGTTTGCATTGGACTTTTTCTTTTAATTGATCTGGACTGGACTGTCAATTTACACCACACAAGTATTACTGCAGTGTCAATTTAACCCGCACAAGTATTACCTTTCAAGTTGTTACCTATAATTTTTGTCTATAAGGTGTGTACTATGTCTGCTTTGTCTATACGTGTACATGTCTGTTTTTTAATTTATGAATTTTTATTTATTTATTTATTTATTTTACTATTAGTTAATCTTACTTAATTATATGCCTTTTAATCTAAGCTTGCTTTTGTGTATACTGCTAGAAACTTTGAATTTCCCTATGGGATGAATAAAGTATATATCTATCTACCTATCTATCTAGGTAGACGTGATTTTCTGATGAAAACACAATAAGACCGTGACAAAAATACGAGCATTTTATTGTATACACATGGCCTTAATAATTTCTGAAAATATTTCACTCATTCCTATCTCTCTCACACACACTATATGGTTACTGTGTTATCAATGTAGTGGCTCGGTATTAAATATATACAGAACAAGATCTAACATCCCTGGAACAGAACTGTCTTAACACAGCTTTTTCACTCTGTAATTTAAGACTGTTCAGTCTGGCAATGTGGTGCAACCTTAGTTCGTGGAAGACCAACACAACTAAAGACAAGTGCATAAAATGATGGTTGGCAATTCCAAACTGTGGTCCAGACAAACTGATTGATCAAAGATACACGGACCGTTTGCCCTGATGTTGACTGTCAGATAACACGCTCCATTACTTTAACCACCTTGACTGTCCCCTCAGAAGGAATCATTAAACCTCCACTGTTTTAATGACAGCAAGTGGTAGCTTTGATCATATGATGCCGGTTCAGCATCTGTTACTAAACTACCATGGCACAGATCACAGGACAGCTTTCTCAAAATGTGTCAAATGACAAAGCCTGGTAAAGCTGAACAACTGTTTTGATTATATTTGGCCATTATAAAATCCCATATTACAGTACTTATATTTGTCACGCTTTTTCACCCAGAGACCAAAAGAGGTCGCCTTGACCCGGACTGGAGAAAACACTACCGCGCCTGGAACGGTGTTTAGAACTTATGGACACATACTCCCTCATGGTCCCTTCCTAATATTTCTAAGATTTCTTCTCAGGCCCTCTTGCCCCGTTTCAGTTCTGTTAATTCTCTAATAAAGACCAAATCATCAAGATGTCCCTCTGCGCATGTGCTTCATTTGCCTCCTTCCTATCCGGCTCTCGTCAACCCATGACAATATTTAGCCAAAATGTTGTTTGGAGGCTGTCTTGAACAAGGGGATGCATAGCTTCACTAGCTTAGCTAAGGTTAAGATTTATAAACTGAGGTGGATTTCTTTGGGAAACCTCCAGAGTCTAAGAAAAGTTAACTAAAGAGCTAAAAACAATTGCGTACATTTAGCCAAAACATTGTTTGGAGGCTGACCTGAACACAGGAATGCATAGCTTTGCTAGCTTAGCCTGGCTTAGCTAAGGTTAAGGTTTATAAAACGGGATTTTAAAATGGCCAAATACATTCAAAACAGTTGTTCAGCCTTACCTTTGGGGCATACAGCCCCATGCAGAACATGCGTGAGATATCCACTACTTCACTCCACAGCAGTGCCTCTCGCAATATGGCAGCAACGTTGACGTATGATGCAGCTGATCATGCATCATCTAGTAATGTCTGTGGTCAGTCGAGTAATATTCTATGTCTGTGGTCAGTTGAGTAATATTCTATGTCTGTGGTCAATCTAGTAACATTCTATGTGTATGGCTCTTTGTTTTCCGAAATTTAATCGTTCTAAAATACAAGAAAAATAAACATTAACTACACAGTTTTACTTTGGCAACTATTTAGCTCATGTCGTGATTTGTTTTGTGTTGCTCTTTACATGGGGCAAGACTGAAGACAAAATGTGCCATGACAATATATTTTTATTTATATCACATTTGACAGAGATGGTGGGTCCTAAGAAAATAATTTGCCTCCCAAATATGCCTGCGTCCCTGGCATCCTTACATATGATAGCTCTCTGACAGACATTTTAAAGGTCACTCAACCATTCTCTCTCGACCATTTTTTAAACGTACAATACTTGAATAATAAAAATAAAACTTAAGAAAAACAGTAGCGTGATTGCTGACAATCTGTGCTCTGTGTTGAGTGCTTTAAGACAAGGGTGTCATGATTTAGCAGTTTGCAAAATGCTAACTGGTGGCTATAAACTTGCATTGCAATGTTATTTACATCATCCTCACAGATCCAGTGCAAAACAGAAGAAAGCTTCAGACACTACACTAGACACCACCACTAAATTTGAAGTGAAAAATATATATACATATTTTGATACTTTGGTCACCATATCTGAACTCTGACTACACTGCTGTACTGCACTATCACAGCTCTTGCACTGAACATAAAGAGAGGGTTCTATATGGGGTATGAAGAGATCGTGGATTCTTGGTTTGGAAGGGGGTAAAAACAACTGTCAGAACCTGATCCAGATCAACAGTGGCTTGTGAACTTGGGTACACGGATGCAATGCAGCAGCTGCTGGGTGTACTGGGTTGGCTTTAACAAGGCCTGCCCCCCATATACATCATGCTGAGTATTACTGCGCTGGCTCCCCATCCCCAAATGGACCATAGTAGTGCCATTGGGCTTGTTTTAACAATGGCAGGGCAAAACCTGTCAGAGCACAGGGCCTGGCAATAAAATAAAACACAAAGGAGAACTCAAGGCTGGCCATTTGCAGGGCTAAATAAATTAATCAGCCTTCACTGTAATCAAATACTTTAAACTTAAGCATCTTCTTCCATGTATGAATACAGGCCTATTATAAGCAAATAAGTGCATGTTAAATGTTTGGATGCTTGTTATGCACAACTAATATGGCTGGTACCTTATGAATTCAGTTACATTCATACTTCGTGAAAGTGTTGCACTGTTCTTGCTGGCAAAGTCATCACTTCACATGACAGACTTTATGGTTAGCTGTATGTTATCAATAATGTAGTGTCAGTGACAAAGCAGCCTCTAGTGGTGGAATTGAGAGGTTGCATTGCACATATGCCATGTGGCTTGGGGAAAACATGTTTAACTGGAAAAGTAACACAAGGTAAACCAAAAAAGACTGGAAAATATAAGACATGGAGTTCAAACATACCTGCTGGTCATACTCCGCCATAAACTGGCACCTACTAGGAAAACAAATGTCAGTTCTATGCCCTCATTCAATGCATTTCTTACATCATATCAAAAACGTAGTGAATGTAATACTATGCCACAATGTTCACATTACATGGTATTACACTATAATAAACCATATTTGTGCCTGACTCTATTTTACAGTTACATATTATTATATGTTTGCTGTTTATCTATCTTTTATTATTCTCTTTGTATTTTCCCCCTTTTTATTTGTATTATAAAATATTTACTGTCTTTTATTTGTCTTTTTACTTCTCCTTGACTTTTGCCTGTGCTTAATCCTGCAGTGCCTGCATTGCATGTTATGAAGCAATAACAATCCATGTTTGAGTCTGATTGTCTTCAGGCGAGCAGGTCCATTTAAGAAGACATTAAGCCTGCCAGAAAGTAGAAAACACCACATGGGTGTCTAATTAGACATTACGCTCTTGGGGACCTAACTGAAGGTGGGTGGCTTCAGTTATTAAACATGGTTCATATAAGTAACGATGCCGAAACCAGAGTCAGATTAATGTTTTACAGAAACGTGGTTAAGGCATTAGTGATCCACACCTCTTGATCTTGGAAGTAGCACATCCCTCAGCAGCTGCACCAGCATCAAGAGAGCCAGACACAAGCAGAAAAGACAGACCACCCTCCAAGGACTCATGGACACAAACCTGGATGGGGTGGGAAAAAACAAGCTATTTTCCACTGGATTGGATTGGGAGAATATGAACTATAAACTGATAAATGGCAGTAAGCACAGTACTGACTTTGAAAAACACACACAATTCAGAAAAAGTTGCCTAAACATAAAAGCTCTTAACAGCTACCGGTAGAAGAAGCAGGGTAGCTTTAATATCAATTTGGCTGCTGCTGTGAGCAGAAAGTGCAAGTGCATAATCTTCCAGCCTTTTAAATCCAGGCCACAGCTTACTTACAAGGAGAAATAACTCGGGAAGGGTATTTATGTAATTCCAAAAACGACACTCAGTTTCTTAACCTAAATCCTGCCTTTGCAGTCATACTTCCCTGAACACAAACGTGCACAGCAAGAACTGTTTTCAGCAATGTTAAAAACATCTAACAGCAGGTGTGATGGAAAGCTAACCAGCCCTAGGAGAAGACTTGAGCAGCCTTGCTTCTAATGCATCATGTCGGCCTGTATGAGCCGCAGAGCATTTCACTGGCTTGGCCAGACAACTTGAGCCAAATGCCAAGGCTGTCAAACAGGAGGAGAAATAAGGGATGTCACTCTCCTGGAAAAATCTCGCTTGATGAAATATCCACCGCATGATAATGCATATAACTCAGTTGTGCTAAAACAGAGCTGCAGCCGGATGGCGGGGTTTATTATTATTATAAAGCGGGGTGTGACTGCATATTGCGCACTCGGGCATGTTTGAGGTGTCTGTGTAAAAGTAGGAGGTGAAATGGAAGGAAAACGCTGCGTCATATCTCTCACCAGAACACCGCGTTGGTAGCGGCGAACAACGTGGTGGTCCTGATCGGCTTCCTCCACTCCACTAAGGCGCTGCTTCCTCCAGCCCGCTGCCCGCCTTCCGTAGTACCACGCTGTGTATCTGAGCTCCGACTCCCCTGCCCCTGCCCCTGCCCCTGCCCCTGCCCCTGCCCCTGCCCCTGCCCCTGCCCCTGCCCCGCCGCTCCTGCCATGGCGAAAGCACTGCGCTGCACCTCGCCCTCTCTACAGCGTCGACCGCGGGCTGTTGCTTTAGGTGTCGACGCTGCCGGTGTTGCTGTTGTTGTTGCTGCTGCTGTGTGGGCACGTCATCGGGAGACCGCCCGTGGAGACTCAATGGGAACGCCCACGTCATCACGATTCTAATATTGCTGGGCAGTAGAATGAGCTGAATGGAGAATATAGTGAAAAAGAAATCTACGAAAACATAAA
>JBBJLS010000011.1:16739318-16757344 GCA_037577275.1 Bryconaethiops microstoma
TATATATATGTGTGTGTGTGTGTGTGTGTGTGTGTGTGTGTGTGATCAAAGTAAGCCAGCAACTCTACAAATATAAAGTTAATATAGTAGTAGTAGTAGTAATAATAATAATAATAATAATAATAATAATAATAATATACAAATATTGGTATATAACATTTTAAAACATTAATCAACAACAACAATTATAATTCTTTCTTTTTCCATTTTTCTTTTCTTTTCATTATTTTATAAGCAACTAAAGACATACAACTCAAATGTCAAAATAGAAATCACTGTTTGCAAGTTTGTGACTGCTAATCTTGTGCAGTGGACAGGTGTTTGAATCAATTAGACAAAAAGTGTCCTATCAAAACTGATTGACTTTGCAAAGTAGTCCACAGACGCTGCACTCACTATTTTTTTCAAACATTTTCTTTCAATCTCTGTTCTGCTCCGCACACCTTATAGACTAATACTGTAGGTGTACATTTACAGAATCTATTCTGTTGTTCTGCACAATTCATTACCCACCCTTTACGTCTTTCTTGAGGTTATTTTGTGCTTTAACAGAACCATCCAGAATGGTTAGTGTGGACTGGTCGACGCCTAGTGGGTAATATATTTGCCTGTAAACCCAATGACCACAAAAAAGCTGCAGGTTCAAAGCCCCCCCCCCCCCACTTTCTACCATTGTGTCCTTGAGCAAGACACTTAACCCTCAGTTGCTCCAGGGGAACTGTCCCTGTAACTAATGATTGTAAATCGCCTTGGATAAGGGTGTCTGCCAAAACGTGTAAATGTTAACATTTACTGGACACTTTATTTGAAGGCCTATCTTGCTTCAACTTCCTGATGTACAGTTTAGTGACTCTAGCCCCTCATCACTGGTCAGTTTCTGACCACAGGACCACTGCTGATTAGATATAATTGGGGTGGTGGGTCATTCAGAGCAAAGTATGGTATAATTTGTGGTGCTGGTGCAAGTGTATCAGGCACAGCAGTGTTGACAGTTTTTACTCTCTAAGTAGGTTGAGAGTGATCCACTACCCAACCAAGACTGATTTTGTGATCAGAAACTGTCTACTGATGAAGGACTAGAGGATGACTAAGACAAAATGTGTATCAAGAAATGTACGATATTTGTACGCCAACAAGGTGGAGTTACAATGATAGGGTTTCACCGGTAAGTATTATCCCTCTTGACAGACATGCCATTTTCAGTAACTGACTATACTGACAGTGATAGAACCCAAAAAGAACATTATAATCAGATGAAGAATTTGGATGTTTTCCCAAAATACAGCTGTAAAAGCCAGAGGACAAACAGCAGATGCGATTAAGTAAAAACAACTAAATAGACACATGTGAATTCCCTGCTCATCAGAAATCTTTGTTCTTATGGATTCCCAGAATCACAGAAGGGTGGTTTATTGCATGATTTATTACTTTCACATTTGAGTGCCATATGTTCATGTCCATAAGGGGTCACATTACTTTACTTTAAAATCAGCTGAATAATTTCTTTGCAATCACAATCTGTCAAGGAAAGATAACAACTGAACTGAATGTACTGGTGTTTAGAAAATTAGCCAGCAAATGTGCCTTCCTCTTGTCACGTTCTGACTTAATCCAGGTAGTTTGGAGGCACAGGTGCAGGTAGACATTGTGATGATAAAGGACTTATTAAGAAAAAGAAATAAAGAAACCAAAGTGGCACGATGGCCAATGACTAAACTTAAACAATTCTAGAACTAAACTTAACAATACTACAAAGAACAAGAATGGAACATCCAAGACAAAGTCCTTACAAGGAACATGAGAACATCCCGTGAACATACAATGCTTCACCACCAGACCAACACCCTGTGACAGTTTATATACACCTATTTGACCGATAGGATTGGAAGAGCGTGATTGGGGTTAATCATGCTCAGCTGTGTGATATGATTAACCCCATGACTCGAGACGACCCCTGTTGGCCACAGGCTAGAGGAGTGACTCCTGTCCTCCTCAGTGGCACCCTCTGGTGGTCGTGAACCGGAACTGCAACAAAGACAAGTCCATATCCATTTCAAGACAGCCACTCTTGGTTGCAGGGTGAAGGAGAGTAACCTGTCCCCCTCTATAGCGCCCTCTGGAGGCCGTGGAGTGGGACTGTTACACCTCTTTTGTATTTTCCAATTTAATACTCAATTTATTATGCTAAGTTAATATTCAAACAACCACACAGTTAAGCCCCTCATACTCATGTTGTTGTGGAAACACTTTATTTGCTGAGAGACATAATTTGTTTTAAATTACTTAACAGAGATGCAACCTTCATGGGTTATGTTAGATCTTTGGTTAATAAGATGGACAAGCTGGCAGCACTGACAAGCACAAAGAAAGTTTTCCGGGAGTGCAGAGTTATGTGTTCCAAGGAGACATGGCTGCCTGGAAACATCCAGGACTCTGTGGTGGATTTAAATGGTTTTCAGTGTGTGAGAGTGAACAGAGACATCAGCAGGAGTGAGGAGAAGAGGGGAGGAGGACTTTATGTTAACAACCACTAGTGTTCTTCCAGCCACATTAAATGAGAATGACTGTGTGTACTCAACACACTGTCAGTCTCTGGCCATATTATCTGCCAAGAGAGTTTTTCCTCACCATTATCATTGTTTATTTCACCCCCGATGCTAAGGCGTATGACATCATCAGCTTTGCAACAGAGGACCTCGTGACCCAGAGCCATCTCTGATTTAATCACAAAAACCTCTCAACTGTTCTGCCCACCTTTGAACAATATGTCAATTGCAAGACCAGAGACAATAAAACACTGGACCTGTGCTATGCCAATGTTACTGAGGCATACACCTCCAACTCTCTCCCTCCCCTGGACAGGGCAGACCATGTCCACCTCCAGCCATTTACAAATCTGCTGCCCAGAGGCAAACTGCAGTTGAGAAAACTGTGACAAGATGGACAAGAGAGACACAGAAGGCTTTGCAGGGATGCTTTGAGGCAAAACATACTGGGTTGTTCTCTGCAGTTCCCATGGGGACCATATAGACAATCTGACAGACTGCATCACAGAATACATTAACTTCTGTGTGGACACTGTTGTTCCCACAAAACCTGTTTGCTGCTTCCCCAGCCACAAACTCTGGGTAACCAAAGACATCAGAGCCATACTGAACAGGAAGAAGCGTGCTTTCAGGAATGGTGATAAATAGGAGTCAAGACTGATACAGGAAGAGCTTAAAACTAAGATCACAGAGAGAAAGGACTGTTACAAGAGGAAGTTGGAAAGCAAATTCCAGCAAAACAAGTCACCAGAGAGGTGTGAAATGGAATGAGGGCCATTACTGGCCCGAAACAAAAGAGAGGTGTAGACTCCGTCCCAGTAAAGCTGCAGGTCTGGATGGCATCAGTCCCAGGGCCCTCAAGTGCTGTGCTGCCCAGCTGTGTGGAGTTATACATCTGATCTTAAACATGAGTCTGAAACTACAGAGGGTCCCGTCACTCTGGAAGACATCCTGTCAGGTTCCTGTCCCCAAAAAAGACCCACCCATTGACCCCCAGTGACTAAAGTCCAGTGGCTCTGACTTCACATGTCATCAAAGCACTGGAGAGACTTTTTCTAAAATATTTGAGTCTTGGCTGGACCACCTACAGTTTGTTTACCGGCCCCCGTATCGGCATGGAGGATGCCATCATCTACCTGCTGAACCAGGCTTATTCCCATTTGGATGTTGTTGGGAACACTGTGAGGGTCATGTTTTTGGTTTTTAACACATTTAGGCCATCACTACTGGGGAATAAGCTCATGAAAAGACAGGTGGATGGATCATTGGTAGCCTGATTTACAGACTACCTAACAAATCGACCACAGCATGTCCAGCTGAAGAGCTGCTGTTCTGATAGCATCCTGAGCAGCACGGGAGTGCCACAGGGTACTGTCCTATCAACCATTTACAGCTCATCATAAAGACAAAGAAACTACTTGACTTTAGGATGCAGGCTCCTCCTCCCACCTCTGTCACCATGAGAGGGGCTGATTTTAAGGTGGTTGAGGTGGTCGAAGTCTACTGGTGCCTGGGGTACACATTGACTGCAAACTGGACTGGTACATGAACATTAACATTGTTTTCAAGAATTGGCAGCGCCGGCTTTACCTACTGAGAAGGCTCAGATCTTTCAATATCTGTAGGACAATGCTGACCATGTTCTATCACTCTGTGGTAGAGAGAGTGGTGTCTTTTGCAGGTGTGTGCTGGGGCAATGGGGTGAAGGCAACTGATCCCAACAGGCTGAACAAGCTGATCAAAAAGGCTGGTTCTGTGTCAAACTGGTGTCTGAAAAATGCAGCAAAATACTCATCGCCTCAAAAGGCAGAACCGAACGCCACGGGAAATCCTTTGTACATGTGGAAGTAAGATTGTATAGTTCTTCCCTACTGTAGGTGATCTTTTTCAGGTTTTATGTCATTCTGTTCTCAATTGGATTGTGCAATATAACTCAACTGCTTAATCTGTACTGTCTGAATGTTATTGAATGTTACTCACATCCCTTCATCACCTGCTGCTAACTCATTTTATTTCATTACATTTCATTTCATTTTAATGTTTCTAATTTCATTTTATTGCATTCATCAGATTTTTATCGCATGAACACAGTCACTTTTCATAAAACATTTGCACTGCTGATCTGTTATTATATTATATCTTCTATAGTTTTATTTTTTTATTGTTTTATTCTTTTATAGTTTTATTATTCTTTTGCACTATTGTTATTGACTTTTTAAAAATTCTTTATTCCTCTTGTTGCACAATATTTCCCTCGGGATAAATACATTTCTTTCTTATCTCTTATCTTAAAGGTTAACTTTTTCTAAAGGCCACGTCATGTTTAAAGCAGCATTTATGATCATTTCATGCATACAGTTAGGATCTCACACATGGTAGGTTCTAAATTATTGTTGTCTCGCAGAGTCAGATAGAAGGACAGTGGAAGAGAGGCATAACCCATTTTCTCCTGTGCAGCCAGTGAAAACTGATAAATTGGTTGAATATCATGGCATTTTTCAGTGTGGAATCTAGATTCAGTGTGGAATCCAGTTTCTTAATATCTGTCTTTTTCATGATAAAACTGGACCTGCTGACATCTTTCCAAAAAAATTATACTGAATGAAAATATATGCAGTGGATTCCTCCCAAGTAGGGATGATATAAAAACATCAGCAGTATTACAAGGGGAGTGGACACACTAATTGTACTGAATTTGACTGGTAACAAAAGGCCTGGCTAGAAATTTCCAGCCCTGGTTTTTCAGGGTCTGCTTTGTTGATGCTGCGTTTGTTCTCTAGTGCTGTGTTAACAGTTATTTTTTCTCTACTGGCCTCTCCCTTACCCTTCCACACAGAGTGGAAAAGAATGTCCAGCACGAATGAGTCCAGCAACATGGAGATGCTGCTCCGTTCTACCCAGGCCTTCTACCCAGGCCTTTTATGTGGAGTAGCAGGAGTCTTTTGATTATGTTCCTCACTACAGTGAGCCTTTGCAACATCACTGGAAGGTAAAAGGCATGATGGGTCACCTTTCAGAAGAAGATTGGGATGGTTTTGGGGCCAAGGAGCTGGAGTGTAAAATCTGCTACTGTCCCTACAGCCTCTCAGGACGACAGCCTAAAGTTCTTCAGTGCTGCCATTGTTTATGTGCCAAGTGCCTGGTCAAAATTCTTGACCTCGGCGAGTCACCTCGAAATGCAGTGGTCTGTCCTTTTTGCCGCTATGTTACCAGACTCCCAGGAGAGGCCTTGGCCGGCCTCCAAGACAATTACAACCTGGTGACAGCTTTGTCTCACCGTACACTTTATTATCCGAACCTTCATGAGAACCACCAGGGTGAGATCTTGCTAAGCACAGGGCACTTGAGCTCTCTGGTGGGTTACTCTGCATCAGCCTCGCTTTCATCTACACGCACTAACTATGTGGTCATCACCTTCATGGACCCTCTACAGGAACCCACGGCAGACACCAGCCAGGTTAGAGGGAATTACCACTCATCCAGTCTGGACTCCATGACCTCGATTACTCGACAGTGGACCGTGAAGAACTGTGCAGCCCTGTTTTGCCAGACTTCGGCCCAGGTCCTGCTGTGGCTTTTTGGCCTTTTGTACTTCAGCTCCTTGCCACTAGGTGTGTATCTGCTTATTATGCAAAAGACCATGGCAGGCCTGCTGCTGGTTAGTTTTGTGCCTATCAGCCTGCTCATGATCATGGGGTATGGACTCTGCCAGTGCATGTGCCATGAGTTCTGGAACTGTGTGCAGCACTACGAAATAGCAAGGCTGGTATGTGAACAGATGACATGACCACATTCGGTATATACTGGTGGTCTGAATCCAGGAAACCATGGACACATTCACGGTTCGTTCAGGGGTTTAAAGAAAAGAGAATCATGTACATAAATGACTGAGGAGTAAAGCAATACATGTTATTAAAAAAAAAAAGAAATACAAAGACTGCATTATTAGTAGGGCTGCACAATATGGATGAGATTCCATGTTGCAGTTATATTGCTAGATATTACAGTTACAATATGTCTTCGTCATTACAACCTAAGATGGTTATTATTATGACCTAAATTATTAACTCTTGTAGAATCAATGCCTTGATTCATGTAAACACCCACAGAAACTCATCTGAAACATCTGGTCATGATGCTCAAGGCACACAGTAAAACTCGATTTGTAAGAGAATGATTTGCAGCTTTCTGCAAAAACAGAAACTGACAAATTATATTTTGCGCAGCCCAAACTCCTAAAAAGCCTAATTACAACAGAAGTTGCTTTGCTGCTTTGTCAAAATGATGCAAGTATAGATGCAATAATAAGAATAAATGCAAGAATTTCTGTGTATCTTAGTTTTCCTCTATTCTCTTTATATTGCTGAAAAATGAACAAATGGCCATGTAAACCGCACAATTTTACTTCATATGTACTAGAACAACGTGTCCGAGTCATTCAACTGTATTATGGAACAAGGGACATCATGCGCTGGTCACAGAACACTTTAATGCTGAATCTTGGTATTATAACTTTTCAAGTTGCTAGAGGAAAAGGAAATGAAAATGAACCACAGTCATGTTAAGGCCCTCCACAGAGGTATCCCCTTAATTTAATTCACTCTTCAGTCCTCTTGAAGGGAATTCTGCTACTGGCTTTAGTTCAGTGGATGCCCCTTAGTCTCATGCTGATTTTAAGAGTCGATGGTAAAGTTATGATTATCACTCCCTAAAACCAAGCTACTGAAATTATATATGATGCGGACAGAGTTTAGCAGAATACATTGAATAGGTGGTGATGGCCATATACTGGGGAAAAGTATCCTAAATATATTTAGTATTATATTACAATCCAATACATTAAAAAGTGATGGAATTTAGAATATACCTAAATAATGCAGATAAGACAGTTTCCCTTTTTCTGCTAACATGTTTAATAAAAAGTTCACATTTGATTGAAATTTTTTTTATTTTTCTGTCTTAGCCATATACCAATAACAAACTATTGCAAATTTGGTTATAAAGAGTGTAGCTATGAGATATTCAATTAATGTCATGCGATATGGCAAAAGATAAACAACAGCACAGTGCATTACAATTCCAGCTTATCATTCACAAACATGTCCACTACCAAGCAAACTGCTGTTTAATCTTCCTTCAGAAGAGCTCTGAGATAACATTGTGATTGATTTATCTTTCAACTCGGGCTTTAACAGAAACTTTGTGTCCAGAAGGGGGCTTTTTTTTGCCCATAAAACCAATGTTTCGATGTCAGTCCGTGAATGCAGCTATCCAATCAGTTGTCCTTAACCATAACACCCCCTTGGTGGTGCAACCGTAAGATGCTGGACACTGAATAAAGAAAATCACAACAGACACTGGTTTAAATCCATGGTGTGAGTTGATTTTTTTTTTACAAACTTTTTTTTCCACATAAAACCAACTTTTGGGTGTCTCCAAAGACTGGTTCTATAGCAATCACAGGATCACACTTCACAGTTTATTGCAGATATTTTTATTCTTTTTATAGCTGGAATTCGGTGTCTCTTCTCCTCCTACAGTTCCAAAATGTCATTTAATATCCAGTGTAGAGCACATAAATTCAGATTTTAGATCGGTTGATAAGGGGCCAAGTATTGTTTAAAAAAACATTTTTGTGGTCGAGTTGCCTTTGTAATGTATGAGGAGAGAGAGTGGACGGTCAGGTCACCATAAAAACGTGTTTCAGAGAGTGAGTCTCTGAATGCAGGTCTCTGAATGCAGGGCAACAGTTTAGTCTTACAGAACAAAAGACACAGCGGACCCAGAAACAGATTTCAAGAAACTAAAGCTAAGGTCAGTTACAAAAAAAAGACATGTGTTGCTGTTTGTTGTGGTCTAATTAAATGTGCACTGTTCCTACCCATTTTCGAGTGAGAGTGGTTCATTCCACCCATTTTCAGCTGTCCTTAAACACAAATGGCATGGTAAGAGACAGCGAGTCCCCACAGTGGTATTATTGGCTTTACAGTTCTCCAATAGTTTAGCTCCATTATGAAGTTATAAAGGTGTGTTTCAGTCTAGAATGCTTCTTGAATGGGGCACAATAAAGAGCAGCAACTCAAAACAGAGCTCATTTACTTATATCATTCCTAAAGGCATGCTTGTTGATTATAGCATTCCTAACGGCATGCTTGTTGATTTCTAAGGACTAAAGAAGTTGGTAATGCAAGAATGAATTACGACTGAATCTGGTAAATAAATGCATGCAAATGTCATAAGTGGAAATGCAAATAATATACAGAGGAGGCTGCCTTACTGGGCAGCTGCTGGTCTGGTGGCTAGGTAGTTACCCCTGTGAGCAGGTGGTCATTGGTTCAAATCCCAGGACTGCCAGTCTCATCACTGACATACCTTTGAGCAAGGTACCATCCTCACACACTGCTCCCCAGGTGCTGCATTGCTGGCTACCCACTGCTTCGCTTGGGTTAATGCTTGGGTTAATTTTTGGCTTCACTTGAGTTAAATGCAGAGAATAATTTTATGCTGTGTGTTGTAGTGTGTTAATGTGTGACAAAAATAGCCACTTTACTTTATGTAGGCTTCAGGTTGCTGAGGATAATAATATGCAAAAGTTAAAACAATAATACATGGTGTAAATTGTTGTAGTTGTTATTGTTTCGTTCTCATGATCATGTTGAGAAGATATTTGATTGCCCACCATGAGAACTGTTATTATTTTTAAGAATGAGGCTTTTATATGAAAAAGTAAAGATTGGGAAAGCCAAAGTTTCCATAATTTGAGATTAGGTTTGTCTTTAGAATTAGGTTTACATCTCTTTACTGCAGTAATACAGAAGTCAATAAAAAAATAGCCCACAAAGGCAGGAATACAAACACAGGTGTCAGTGGGTATGTGTAAGTTACATTTGCAAGTATCTGTCCAGATACCTTCTTGCCAATCAATCAATAAAGTTGACTTCATTTGCACGCAACGCGACATCGAACAGTGTTAAAGAGAGCCCATGAGGCTGTGCTCTTCTATCAACTCCTCCAGAAGTGTGACTGGACTCTACGAGAGCCAATCAGAGAGACGGATTTCTCACCAACAACAAACAAAAGATCGGGCTCAGACAATCCACAGCGTTTTTTCGATATCTTGTTCCAGATTACGCTCATCGACTAGCTGCATGTCATACTAAACTTCGGGTTTCAACTTTCTGTATTTTGTCGCCTTCACGGAGTCGACATTCCGCCACGATCCACTGAGAAGCCTGGTCGATTTGCTGCTTGCAGTACTGCTAGCTCTCACAGCTAGTGGGCTAGCCAACCAGACAGAGGAACACAAAAAGAGCAAAGAAAACAGTTTGTTGTCTTGCGGCAGCTGACAGTAGTCACAGCTCATCGCTGGCTGCCTCTGGAGAGCTGTCCAGCTAAAAGTAGCTGGGAAGCGTTTGGTACTGAAAGGAAGAATCGCAATGTCCGGACTGCCAACGGGCTGCGGATTTCTGATGTCGGTCGTTGTTCACGGGGACTCGGCTCTAAACGAGCAAGAGAAAGAGCTCAACCAGCGGCTCAGGCGCCTCTACCCGGCCGTCAACGAACAAGAAACGCCGCTGCCGAGATCGTGGAGCCCTAAGGACAAATTCAGCTACATCGGCCTCTCTCAGAACAATCTTCGGGTGCATTACAAAGGTAAATCCCCGGTGCACCATCGTCGTCATCAATGTCAACAACAGAGCTGGCTTAGCTGCACCGCTAACTTAGCTACGTTAGCGAGATAAACCAAGTTCCTCCAGTGTTTTAAATAACGTTAGCCAGTCCCCAGTGTTTACACGCTAATGTACTGCAAGATGAACGATTTTTGCCTCCTGGTTGGCTACCAAGCCAGTGGGAGTATTTGTACCCCTAAATATTTCAAAACGTTATCTCATCAGGCTAGTTTGGTTGAAAAAAAACAGTCACGACAGCATCAATAGTGTAGTTAGTGGTTTGTTTGGTTAATCGGGTGGTTAATGTAGCTGGTCAGGAAGCTACAGCCTAAGTTCAGTTGACTGAAACGATCAAGGGGAAGATTATTTGTGATTACGGCGACAGCGCTTCCTTTGCTGGACGGGAGCTGGAGCCAAGTTTTCAGAGTTAGCCAGCCTGCTAGCTAAGCGGAGTCTTCCGGAAGTAGCATTTATCCACATGAGCGTTTTGAAAAAAACCCTTTAGCTACGTAAAGCACTCGATTTAGAAGTCAGTTCGGTTGACTTTTCTCCCCATGAGAGTTTTTAATAATAAAACTCGTTTCAGTGTATGCAGTCATTCAAAGTCATGGTCCTCTCGGATGATGCAAGCAGCTCAGCCAGGCCCTGCTCTGCTCTGATTATCGCTAACTAATGTTGTTTATGATTTTCTGAGGAGATATTGTGGTGGTCTAAGTAGACCCTGTCTGATTAAAGGCGTTATAGTTACATGCCAAGAAGGTGAAAGCTAAATACGTTTTCTAAAATGTGATCTCTCTGTCAGAAAGGGAGGCCGTAGAAATGCACGCCAAGGCAGTTTATTTAGCTCCCCACTAGTGATTAAATTGAGTCTGTTTTTTGTTCTTGCCCCAGAAGAAAATTATCTTACGAATGTAGCTTTATCCGTGTGGATGCAAGCTCCTGTAAACAGGTTTCACACTAATTTAGGTAATTCTTGTTATTTAACCTTTGTCCACTTGGTAAATGCAGGACCATTGTTTGGTACCTAAAATAGCTCCACTCAGGAAAGGCCATCAGGGTTATGGTACGATGCACCGTCTTGGCCTACAGGGCTCTTGTAAATTTAGTTTTATATGTAACGTGGTGGAATTACTGTAGTAATGAAACATCCAGCAGCGACTGTGTTAACTCGACTTACAGCTTACAGCTGCTTTGCTTTTTGTTCTCTCATATTTTGATTGGGTGTACAACTATGTGTTACACTGAAATAGGGATACCTTATTGGGCTTGTTTCCTAAACCTGACCACCTGGTATGTATAGGTACATTAATTGCCAAATAAGGAAAAAATCCACTCCAATTTGTTGGCCAAAAATATGTTGAAAATGCAGTTATTAATGTTATCATGAGCTTTGTCTTAACAATCAACCCATTTTACTCTCTGTGATAAAATTAATATTGTGGTTTTGTTTCTTTTTTGTTGCTATTTTGCAGGTCATGGAAAAACCCCTAAAGATGCTGCATCTGTTCGTGCAACCCACCCTATTCCAGCTGCTTGTGGGGTTTACTACTTTGAGGTGAAAATCATCAGCAAAGGACGAGATGGGTAAGAACGTGTACAGAATGCACCGAGACAAGAGTGTATAACAGATACAGTAGATTTGTGTGTTTTGTGATTACAACTCAATTTTGTACCTCTCATGTAGATTTATAATGTCTGAACCGTTTTCAGGTACATGGGAATTGGACTTTCTGCCCAGGGCGTCAACATGAACAGACTTCCAGGTAAAACAGTAGTATTAAGAGCTTTTGTCTGATTGAAAGGGACAGTTGTCTCTGTATGACTGAAACATAGTCAGCTGTCTTTGTATCTTTTATTCCCAAAGGTCAAAAAGTATAGTTTTTTATTGAATGGGAGCATGGCTGCATAGTCCCTTGGCATGATGATGATGATTATTATTATTATTATTATTATTATTATTATTATTATTATTATTATATTTGCTGGGCAGATGGTAGCCTAGTGGTTAGGGTGTTCGCTCTGCAATCAGGAAGTCGTGGGTTCGATTCCCAAAACTGCTAGTGGCACCTCTGAGGTACCCTGAGCAAGGTACCCTCCCCACACACTGCTCCCTGGGCGCCGTGTTCCTGGCTGCCCATGCTTCACTTGGTGAATGGGTTAAATGCAGAGGAAGAATTTCATGCTGTTCACACTGTGTGCTGTGGTGTGTTCACGTATGACCGAATGATCAGTTGGATCCTGGTACTTGACAGAAGTGCAGAAATGCTTCCTACTGAATAAAATGTTAATAAAATGTTCATGTCTGTGTTGTCAACCCTTACTGCTGCTGATAGCTCTATGTACTGTGAAACACAGGAGTCTTTGCAGCAAACATTTTTGTGCTTTTAAAGTATTTCAGATGACCTCTTAGGTCCAGAGTCATCTTTTTTAATGTGCCCCTTTTAATGGCTACAGTTGACATGTTTTCCTGATTGGTTCTCTTTTAAGACTCTTCACCATATCTTAAAGATTCAGGTATTCTGATTATAAGACATGTATTAAGTAGATTTGCACTGATGTAGGATTGGCACTGCCGTTATCTTCTGCCGTTTTAAAAAAAAAAATTTTTAAGCATGTGTTTACGTATGCATACAGTGCATACAGAAAGTTGTCAGACACCTTAAAGTTGTCTTCATTTTGTTGTCTGAGACTCATCTTAAAATGCGTTTAATTCATAATTTCTTTGTGTGCACACAATACTTCACATTTGCAAAGCAAAAACAGGTGTTTCCAGTGTTTTGTTAATTTATTTAAAAAAAGAAATTTAAAAAGTGAAAAAAGAAATCTAATTTTCAGACCCTTCACTCAGTACTTGTTTACAGCACCTTGGCAGCAACGACAGCATCAAGTCTTTTTGGGAATGACCCTACAAACTTGGCACACCTTTCTTTTGTAATTTTCTGCCGGTCTTCTTGGCAGAATCTTTCAAGCTCAGCCAGGTTGGATGGGGAGCGTCTGTGCACAGATGCTCTATTGAGTTCAGGTCTGGACTCTGGCTGCACCACTCCATGACTTTCAGTGTTTGCCTGAAACCATTCCACTCCTGTTTTGTTTGCAGTATGCTACGGATTGTTGTCCTGTTGGAATGTGAACCTTCGCCCCAGCCTGAGCACTCTGGAAAAGGTGTTCCTTGAAAATTGCTGTATATTCTTCTGCATCCAGCTTTCCTTCTATCCTGACTAGTCACCCAGTCTCTGTTACAGCAATTCCTCCACTGGCCATAGTTCAGACCAGAGGATTTTGCTTATATAACAAATTCCCAGCAGGCAGTCATGTCCCTTTTAGTGAGAAACGGCGTCCGGCTGACCACTCTACCATACAGTGGACTGCTGCATTGATAATTGTTCACCTATACGGTTGTCCCATCTGCACAAAGGGTGTCTAGATCGCATTCAGAAGGACAATTGGTTTCTTTTTACCTGCCTCACCAAGGCCCTTCTTCCCCAGTCACTCAGTTTGCCTGGGTGGACAGATCTGGGAAGACTTGTGGTGGTTCCAAATCTTTTCTGTTTGAGAATGATCGAGGCTACTGTGCTCTTGGGAACCTTTAATGCTGCAGAAATGTTCTTGTATCCTTCCATAGATCTGTGGTCTGTTGCCAGTTCTTTGGACCTCATGGCTTGGTTTTCACTCTGAAATACACCAACTGTGTGACCTTTAGATAGGCAGGTGTGTCCTTTTTTAAATTATGTCCAGTTTGGCGCAGGTGAAGTCAGATCAAGTTGTAGAAGCTTCTCAATGACCACTGAAAGGAGTAGGATGCAAAAAGGTGTCAATCCAAAGAGTCTGAGTACTTATGTAAATGGAATATTTCAGGTTTTTATCCTTAATAAATTACCAAAACACTCAAAACACCTGTTGTTACTTTGCCATTGTGGAGTATTGTGTATTGACAGAAAATATTAATTTAATTCATTTTAGGATGAATCTTAGATATAACAACATGAGGACAACTTGAAGGGGTCTGAAAACTTTCTTTATGCACTGTATCAAATGTTGGAATTGGGGCCTGATTCACCTGGAATGACACTGTGGTAAATATGGCATTTTTATTAATACAGTGAGTTGGTTTGAAATATCACTCAAATCTTAATATTCGATACTGATCATTTTAAAGCATTATGTGCAAATACTGATTCCAGTGTCAATACGCATTTTTGTCAGGGTTTCCCTCCTGTGTCGGCTAATCACCTACTTTATTTATTCCTTAATTTATTTATGAATTTTTTTTTTTAGTAGTGGATTTGAAAACTAAATATTTATGCAAATATTGCTTGTGAGTTTTCCTTTTGTTTGACTAAAAAATCCATACTGGGACTGCAGTAAGTCCTACACTAATGCATCAAGGTTGCATGTTCAAATCCAGACAGGGCTAGCAATTTTGCAGCACTCACTGACAGCCGGCCCCATTTGTACAATCACAGGATGCAGGGATGGTTCCTTGCAGCCTGTCAGATAGAGCCTAAAGCACACTCCTTACATGAACCCTGCTCTTAGGGCTCTAAGAAAATGCATCAGTGCTTTTAAATGCATCTGTATTGATGGCGACTGATCTGTCTTAATTTATTATCTCTTTAGCATTCTCTCATTTTCGTCCAAATTCACAAGTCACATTAGCTTAGCTAAATTTAGATGTGGCCTACACAATGCACTTATGACTATAGACCTCTGCTATTATTCTTTAGGATACACTGTGTTTATTTTTCTGCAGAAATGTTTGGAAGACAGATCCCACTATTAACATTCCTCTTGTTCGATAAACAGTGCTTAAGCTTTTATAATGGCCAATTATGTTTTGTGAATCAGTGCCAAAAGAGAAACAGTGTGGATCTAAGAATTGGAATCATTTTTCCACCCTAATTATTGTTAAAATGTGCAGCTACAGTTGGAAGATATTTGCTACAAATCTGTCATTAGGAATTAGTAAATGTCCTATTTTGAATTATTTATTTATTTATTTATAGTCCTGCTGTATTTGAATGCTGCTGCTACACTTGTACCGAAAGGTTGGAGTATAATTTTGCTCATTGTGCTAGATAATCACTCATTTTGATGTCACACTTCTGTGACTCATGTGAAATAAAAAGGAGACAGATACTAAGAAAGAGTCAATAATGACTAATAGAAAGTACTGTAAATGTGCTAATGTGAAGTAAAGAGGTGCTTAGCAGATTTGGGAATCGAACCCACGACTTCCTGATCGCAGGCCGAACGCCCTAACCACTAGGCTACCAGCTGCCGCATGCATTCATTTAGCTCACACAGGGTAATGAAGGCAAATAAAAATAGGCCAAAAATATGCCTGAACTGTCCATCCCTAGATAATAGGTTTTGTCTATTTTACACTACTGAGTAAATATTAGTGTATTCAGTGTTGTTATGCTGCAGTCCTGAGGGATAGACAGTGTGTAGATTCATGAAAATGTAGTATATTTGTGGATGCACTGTCTAGTGGAGAATCCAGCACTACTTACATGCTCACACTGTAGCACTGAATTCTGCTTCAGGTTTATCATGGATTTTAGGCAGTTTAAGAATAGTCAGTTTGGATGATCCAACAGAGAGTGTTGATTGACCATAGACGATGAACTGTGAAATGCCTGATTTCCGAAATGAGGTTCTCAATTATGTTACCTCAGTATTACAAACCATCCTGGGTTACATACAAATGTAAGTAACCAAAGAAACACAAAGTACTGGATCTAACATAAACCCCAAAACTACACTGTTTGAGTGCAAAGATCATGTATTTTACCAAAATAATTCAAATGAATCAAATTGTAATGAAATATGATGAAAGATTAATTTGTTTCCTAAAGAATTGCTGTTGAGTTGTCAACTGCAGGTTGGAGATATAGACCCTTATCTCTTTTTCCTAATTTGTGGCTCCTGAATGCTCAACTATCTGTCTATCATCTTAGGTTGGGACAAACACTCATATGGTTATCATGGTGATGATGGGCACTCTTTCTGCTCCTCGGGCACGGGACAGCCATACGGACCCACGTTCACGACAGGAGATGTAATTGGCTGCTGTGTTAATCTCATCAACAACACCTGCTTCTACACAAAGAATGGTCACAGTCTAGGTAAAAACTGTCAGCCTGTAACTTTCACACTCATCCAATCGCAGCCCTGACCTTAAACACACCTCTGCTTGATAAGTTTTTTCCTACTGTGTATTCACTTTTCCTTCATTTAATTATATGTTGTCCTACATGATGCGCTAGAGGCCTTCTATACCATTTATTTTGCACAATTTTGCAAATGGTGGCAAGAATACTGAAATACATACAATGATGTCGATATAAGAATGCTTCATCAAGTGAGAGTGCAAAGGATAAAAACAAATTAAGTGCCAGGAGTCTATGTATTAATGACGGATTAAATTATTAAAGGAGCAATTTAAGTATCAAAATGCCATTTCTACAATGCATGTTGGAGTTGTTACAATGAATATCAGAGTAATTGTTTTGTCTTGTCTTTTTTCAGGTATAGCTTTTACAGATTTACCAGTAAGTGTCTTTTTTTTTTTTCTTTCATCCTAACATCAAAAATATTGATTTAATTTCTTCCTTATATGGTGACCTTGATCTTTCAAGGTGAATGAAATAGATCATACAGATGTGCATTCATTCTTCTCACTTAGGACCTAGGATTTTGTTATATTGGGAGTACTGTCAAACAATAATCCACTGAGGAGAAAGCAGAGTTCCAGCGTGACTCCAGCGTTCATGTTTCTTAGAGTGTGTTTATGAAGTTCAGTTTTCCACCATTGACCTTTCTTCTTATTGGACCATGAACATGGGATCACCCAGAGTTATTTCTCCTGAAAATAGAACAGTTTGTGATGCAATTTTCATTTCTAAAATATTCTCGTCCCCCAGCCCAACTTGTATCCGACAGTGGGTCTTCAAACCCCAGGGGAGGTGGTGGATGCAAACTTTGGCCAGCATCCATTTGTCTTTGACATAGAGGACTACATGCGTGAGTGGAGAACCAAGATCCAGGCTCAGATTGATAGATTCCCCATCGGGGAGCGGGAGGGCGAGTGGCAGGCCATGATTCAGAAGTGAGTCTCGTGGTTTGTCAATAATGGAATTCTTCTTCCTCTTGTTAGTAATATTATTATTGATAAATTCATGTTATTTGTACAATAATTAAATTCAATTTCACAGTGTATGCTTTACTAATAATCAAATAATATTAAGTAATTATTACATGTATTCTATTAGATACATAGTTATGTACACAAATGTATTAGATATGTAATTATTATTATTGTGGTTATTATCATTTAATGTTTTTAAATGATGAGAGCAACATAGCCAACTAATCAAAACAATAAGAAAGGTAAGAGAAATAAATATAAAACTAGCAATATGAAGATTAATCAGGAGGACTAAAACAGTCAGTTGAAAAATGCACAAGAAGCAATAAGCAAATGTTAGTTCTCCGGTCATGAGCCACTTGAATTGCATTGTTACTCCTTAATTGTACCACATGTGCAATCTCTGCTTTGTGCTGGCAGGATGGTGGCCTCTTATCTGGTTCACCACAGTTACTGTGCTACCGCTGAAGCCTTCGCCAAGTCCACCGACCAAGCTGTGCATGAGGAGCTTGCCTCCATCAAAAACAGACAGAGTGAGCCCCCTCATGTCACTACACCTGCTCACACTTCCATTACACAGGTCAACAGGTCAAAATCATCAGAGATAAGTTTATGTGGGTTTTGTAGTGTTGTTCATGCTGATTTCAAATCTGTGTTTAG
>JBBJLS010000011.1:16757444-16784640 GCA_037577275.1 Bryconaethiops microstoma
TATATATATAAACTTTTTATTTACTATCCCAAAATACCAGTGACACCAGTGATACTGAGGTAGCTTTTAGAAGCATAAACACTTTGTGATTCTTACCACCCCCACTGTGAATATCTCACATCAAACCACTCTGACTGATTACATCTTAACAACTGAATTATACACAAATGTAGAAATATTAGTGGTTAGCATAAACCCCATAAGCCAAGATAGGAGACAGTGTGTGCCAAAAACAGGCCAACAGCTCCCCCTGGTGGACAAATGTCTGTAATTGCACATCAGTGTTACAGTATAAAAGTTTGTTAAGCATTAGTTTTATGGCCTGATGGTTGTTAAATGTTTCGAGTTTGAATAAGTATTTAGCTCAGTTTCATGAGATAGGAGATGACTGAGACTCATCACAGTGCTGTTCTGAATCGCTGAATCATTCTATTGGTACAGTCATGAGTAAAACTGGGGGTAGTCAAATCGTGTGATTTTTTGATTCTCTGACTATAAATATACTAACACTTACTCGACTGGGAGCCAGCCTCAATGAGATTTTTCTCATTTTAGCGCAGTTTTTATTCAGTTGCTGTGTTTAATTTTGGAATATTAGAAAGTACAACATATTGGAAAAATATAATACCTAAACTTTTGAACGTCACATTTGCTGCTGTTGCCTCACACCTCCAAGTTGAGGGTTTGAATCAGGGTCCTGGCCTTGTGTGTTCTCCTCGTGGTGGTGCGTTTAAGGTGAATTGGGGATTCTAAACTGACTGTAGGTGTGTGTGTGTGTGTGTGTGTGTGTGTGTGTGTGTGTGTGTGTGTATATATATATTCCCTGTGGTGGGCTGGCGCCCCAAGTCCTTGCCTCGCCCCCATTGACCCCAGGATAGGCTCTGGGTACCCGCGACCCTAGTGAGGATTAGGCTGTTACAGAAAATGAATAAATGAATGAATCTTAAACTCCTTGTTTGTGCATTAAAACAGGCAGGAGTGTCCTCTCAGTAGAGGATGAATACTTAGGAAATCAACAAAACGGTTCATTTTACAGGGGGGTGCCCAAATTTGAGCTTTCCCATTGTGATGCATGGTGCAGATAAAGACAAGCTTCTGTCTCTGAAGGTGAACATATAACCATATGAAGTAGTCTTTATTCACTTTATAGTTAAATTAACACGGATATGTACATCACAAAAATCTCTACAGTGAAGACTAACAGTACAAACACAGGAGTGACCGTTACCTCTAAACTAAACAGGACAATGATTACCTTTGAAACCAAATGACATATATTGCATATTTTGCAGATATCCCACCCCAAAACTCTCCCAGTGAACTTCAGCTTAAAAAATATAAAGTTAAATAAATAGAATTTCTCAACACATAAAATTGCATTCAACATTTCTTTGTTTCCCCATACATGTTCACAGAATACTTTTTGTACTTTATGTAATTGTGTATATACGGTCATTTTTTGCAGTAGGGAGCAATGTTTAGTATTTTGCAAAGCTGGATTTGCCAAATGACAGGTCCCAGATTTTATTTTTGAAACATTTTGCATGCTCATGACTAAACATACTCAGTATTGAATTCATTTGCGAGAGCACAGCAAGTCTTGCCGATGGTGGCATAGCTGAGTGTTATAGCCACAGCCGTACACGCCCCGCCATGAAATCTACAGAGAACACTAACATTGATGCAAGGTAACATTTAGGTCTGAAATGTCTCAAAGAAAACATTAAAGTCTCGTTTAACACTTAGAACGGTTAAATAGATCATATCACTACAAATTCTGATAAAATTTGCTGCAGAGCAACAAACTCAATACAATACACTTGGTGCAGAGAAGATTAAGGTTTTTTTTTGTCTTCAGAGGAGAACTCCCGTTTTTAGTTTTCCTTTAAACAGATAGGGGTTACATGTGGAGGTCACCACAGTTCCAACAAAGCACACATCAATTCGCTGCTGCTTACAGGTAAACAAACAAAAACAGAGAGGTCTCGGTTCGAGAGGAAGGTAGACCATACTATCGCATCATGCTCTGTTATTATCTTTAATCTCCAAGCAGGGGTTTGTATTTCCGCTCGTTTTTTTGTTGATTGTGTATTTTCCTCTTAGATACGGTTCGCTCCGACAGTTGCCAGTCAGGGCGCCGGACTCCATACTAGTGGGTCTGTCTGTAGCTCTCGGTTGTTGCATGCCCTGCCCCGGCACGCTTGGAGGCTTTAACCCACACGCTGTGTGAAGTTCTCTGGAAACAGTCCTTTATGGGCAGAGGCGCCGTGCTGTAGCCACTCGCTCTCCCTAATGCCAGTGAGCCAGCCTGCGTCCTGCAGAAACATCAAAGACAGCCAGTCAGTTCAAATGACTTGCTCTGAGAACAAGAGTGTGGGACAGAGAGTGAGAGGGAATACAATCACTACTGTACAAATCTGTACCCTCAGTAAAGATAGGTCAAAAGGTCATGAACAAATGCTTCAGGAACAAATGCTTAGTTAACTCAGCACCGCACAGAAAATACGAGGATTTTACTGGAGTAAGTTTAGCCTATGAAAACTTTTTAACTACGAAGACTTTTTCATTCTGATTTCTGTTATGCTAGAACTTTTAAAAGAATCAAACGTAAGTGAAGCATGTTCCTCCTTTTACTGTGAAGAGAAACAAGAATTCAGACGCTACTGTTTTTGGTATTTATAACATCCAGTGAATATATCCACATGCAAATGACCACACATACTCTCTTCTGACTTTGTGAATGAAAAAAGCAGGTATTTAAAAGCAAGGCTAAATCTATGTGAAAAGTATAAGCAGTGTTGCTTAAAAGTTTTAGGACACTAGAATTTTTTGTAGCTTATGTCAAGACATTGTCATTGGTATGGAAACTTTTACGAAACAAGAAGCAATCACAATTAAGGTAAACAAGCAACCTGATGTTCTCCAAGACAACATTAACATAAGAGGTAAGATAAACCTTTATTAGTCCCACAAGTGGGAAATTTGCTAACAATGCTTTAACAATTATTTAATAATGCTGAAATGCAAAAGTTATATAGGCATAGCAAAGTCCTCATTTTGAAAATCCCTAGACAAGCATGCTCTATAAGACTTCTCTCAGATTAATAATAATAAGGAAGGTAAGAGAGAAGCCAGCAATCCTTGGAGAGCTAAGAACTGCAATCAACTCCATTCCTACACTCCATGCAACACTAATCTGCTAAAAATAATTCTTAGAACAATCCACTCTAGTCAAAGGAAACAGAACACTTTAGCAATAATTTAACCAATGTTTGGAGAAAGACAGGTTATGTGTATGAACCTAAGAACACAACACCTGTAGCACAGAGGCAGGAGCCTCAAGATATAAGGCTGCTTCTCTACAAACAGTACTAGTAAATATGAATGGTGTGACATAATAGGACAGGTTGAGAATCTCATTAGCCATGAAGGGGCAAGATGGACAACAAACACATACAGCAAAAACAACACGACTGGATTCTAAAAAATATGAGATGGGACAAAAGTAGAGCTTTTTGGCCACAAACACTCAAGATGTCATGAAGTACTAGAGATATTAAAAGAAAATTCTGCCACCTCTGCTGAAAAGCTAAAAGTCCAAAACATACATCCAAATCCACATTAGGATAAAAAGAGTTTAATGACCACAAAATCAAGCTTTTGACGTGACCATATCAAACCAAGGATCTAAACCCCTTTGAAAACCAGAAGAGAGACCAAAAGAGAGGACTCAAGACTCTGGAGGATTTAGAGAGATTGTGCATTGAATCTGGTCTCAGATCACTTGCTCATCAAACATTATCAGACTTGTTGCTGTTGATGCCAATAATTGTAACACATAAATACAGTAATTGACACAGTAAGAAAACTATTTGATAAGGGTATTTTTCCTAGACTAAATTTACATCAGATTTTTTTCTCATATGTTCAGTGTGAGGTTGTGCTTATTAACCACAAAGGACACTTTCTCATGACTGTCTAAGTCCAACTTTCCCTGTGGGAAACTGACTGACTGTAAGGCTACATTCACATTACAAGCCTTTTAGCTCAGTTCTAATTTTCTGCTCAGACAAATTTAGATCTGAATGTTCACATTAAGGTCACACAGCCATGAAACGGATAAGTATCTGATCCAGGAATTCATGAAAGGGTCTCTTTACATAATTTGAAAAGATCTGACTTTTGCATTTACACATAAGTCTGAAAGAATCAAATTTGTGCCACTTCGACTTGCTAATAAGAAGCCGTATTGTATTTGCTTGTATTTGCACATTATGCTTGTACTTAAACATTTCTCACAGGATATGTCTGATGTTCCCATCATAAATTAGTTTTTTTAATGTGTCAGTAAACACCGAACCGACCCATGGCGCAAAATTAATACCTGATCTTCCATCAGCTCTGTTGGAATAACGAGGACTATGTCTCCTCTCTTCAGCTCAAGCTCATCTGGGTTTGCAGCCTCAAAGTCGTGCAATGTTTCAACCTGCAAGAAAGAAGCAAGAAGTATGTGTAAACATTAATGCATTACAGCGTTGCAAGTTCATTAAGTACTCCTCTACCTTCATTCAAACGATATAATCCATCAAATCATACACGTATGCCCAGTTAAATGTTAAAATGGGCAAAACCAATGACCTTGGTCGCTTTGAATGTGGCATGATAGTGCATCCTAGCATCTCCCATATTTTCATCCTGAGCTTTTCACACAATCATGTCAACACAAGCTGTAGAATGTCATCTCAGAATGCATTGCTTATCAGACTTCATCAACAACAGTTGACAGCCTTGTCAGAATCCATGGCCTGGTGAATTAATGGTGAATTCAAGACAAACGCAAACACATTACAACATTAGGCACCTAATGACCTAATGTATGCCTAATCAAGTAGTGTATCCTACTAGATACCCAGACGTATACTGATGCTGTAAATAGACCTTGAACATGAAGCCTGGAGGCATGCCAGAAGAGGCGATGTCTTTGGCTGTGTGGCTGTCCGGTGTCACCCCATTTCCACTGGCTGCGATTGGAGAAGTGATGTCACCATCACGGTCATCATCACCTTCATTGCTGGAGGCGGGTTCAATTACAACAGAGGGGATAGGCATCTTCTCCTAGGACAAGACAAAAGACAACAAAACCTTACCACACCGTATACCAATCTATGGCACATCAGATCACAGAACACAAAGCTCTTACGTTACCACCCCTTTGTGGGTATAAAATCTGCGAAAAATCACTCAAGCTAATTTTGACCAAATTGGGTGAAATGTTAAACACATTACAGTGACAAGTTCATAAAATGAAAAACAAAAACAAGTTTTAGCGAACATCTTTAGGTCATTTCAAATTTCTACAATTCCAAATATTTAGTCACATAAAATGTCTGTTAAAATGTATTTTGATCATCAGACAGTCTTTATGCTAAGTCCACAGTATTTATATAAACAGGCTGGGCGTCACCTGATGTGTGCACCAAACTACAAAATCATTGCTGAATATCTACCTCATTTTGCACACTGTGTGCTGCACCCTTACTGGTCTCATCAGATGACTTGACCACTACTGTATCAGCCTCATCTTCTGGTTTGGTGTCTACTATACCAGCATCATCCCCTGGTTTGGTCTCTACTGTACCAGTCTCATCTTCTGGCTTGGTTTCTACTGTACCAGCCTCATCTTCTGACTTGATCTCTACTGTACCAGCCTCATCTTCTGGCTTGGTTTCTACTGTACCAGCCTCATCTTCTGGCTTGGTCTCTACTGTACCAGCCTCGTCTTCTGGCTTGGTATCTTCTGTACCAGCCTCGTCCTCTGCTTTGGTTTCTACTGTACCAGCCTCGTCTTCTGGTTTGGTCTCTAGTGTATCAGCCCCATCTTCTGGTTTGGTCTCTATGGTCTAAAAGACGCATCCAGGTGTGAGAGCCAGTAATGGAACACTCACTAACAGCCACTCATTTGGATGGACTGCTGCAGAGCAGCACATGAAAGAGCACTCAGCATGAGTCACGATGAAGGGAGCAGGGATCAGTATAACTGCTGTGGTTGAAACTGTTCTCAATAAAGAGGTGAGTGTCAGTTTAGAAGTAAACTGATGGGAGTTTCACCAGCAGACAAGTCATTTGAGTGGGGAAAGGTTCACTGGGCATGATGAGGGGTTTTGGGGAGTACGGATGTCATGGTAGTTAGGGTACCTTGCTCAAGGCACCGTGGTCATCAGATTGGAGGTTTATGACCTCTAGAGCCAAGTTTTCTGACTGCTGAGCTATCAGTGCTAAACTTCAACCTACTGAATGATCAGTAAACCAAAAATCAAAAGTCTGCTATGATACACAATATGGACAAAAGCACTGGGACACCTGACCATTACACCAGTAGGGACATTGCATTTTATTACATAGACTTTAATATGGAGTCCGTCCCCACTTTGCAGATATAACACTCTTCTTGGAAGGCTTTTCACAAGGAGTGTTTCTGTGGGAGTTTCTGTCCATTCATTCTATAGAGCATTTATGAGGTCAGGCACTGATGTTGGACGAGAAGGCCTGGCTCCGTTACAGTTATCCCAAAGGTGCTGGAGTTGAGGTCTCGGCTCTGTGGGGACAGTCAGGTTCTTCCACACCAAACTCATCCAGCCACGTCTTTATGGAGCTCGCTTTGTGCACTGGGACACAGTCATGCTGGAATAGAAAAGGGTCTTCCTCAAAATGTGTCCATGAAGTTGGAAGCATGGTGTTGTCCAAAATCTCTTGGTATGCTGAAGCATCAAGATTGCCCTACACTGGAAGTAAGAGGCCTAGCCCAAACCCTGAAAAACCGTCCCAATACTTTTGTCCACAAAGTGTATGTTCAGTTTGCATAAAACAAAACCATATGAGAAACTTGAGACATTTAATTTCATTTTTGAATTTGGAAAATATATATACATTTTTTGGCTAGCACCTTAGCCTTACACCTGAAGTATGTTGCTACATTCAATTGTAAAAATTACAAGCAAAATAGTAACAAAACTTCACCTCACAAAGTCTGAATGGCTATATCTTCACAACGAATGAAAGAATATCTCCTTTCAATGAAAGGGGAATGGGGTCACCATAGAAACCAAAAAGGTCATCAGTGCCACAAAATAATTTAGAAAAGAATTTGCTCAGGCCCAAGAACTGCCAGTTATATGTGGCTTTTCTATTTTTTCCAAATGTTCGTGGCCTTTATCATTGCACTCGACCTTGTGGTGTCATGGTTCAAACACTTTGGGTCATATGCACTTGGGATAACTATAAAATGAAAACTACATAAACAACAAATCAAAGAAAATCATAAAGTATAAAAACAAGCCACCTGATGAATGTTCATTTTAGTATGGGAATAGCTCAGAAAACTCTGAAAGTTTTAAAATAAACTTTAAACATGGTTTTCTGAGCCATGTTGGGTAATGTTATAATAACAAAATTAAATAAACATTGTAATTAAATGAATGTTATACAATCTCCATCCACTAACAAATCATCCATTCAGAAAGTACACAACTACAAAAAAGTACTGCTAATGAAACAAAACACTAAAAACACGACTAGCGTAGACACCAGTTTCCCAGCACAGAACGAGTACCCACATTAATAAATTAACATATACGGTCTCTTCTGAACATGAGGGTATTTGGATTTTGAAAATATTCTCAAAACTTCCAATTACTATTATGTGTCACACAGTAATATGTAAAGAATGATTTTAATAAATCAATTGAGAGGGTTAAGTGTGGGACAGGTGAAAGTTAACCTCACATGGGGAGACTAAATTAAAAATTTGAAACTCACCTAGGGCCTGACAGGTTCATGAAATTGATTTTTGTAAATAAAAATCAAGCAAATACTTCCATTTATTCGTGGCAACTACACAAAATGGTGAAAACTGTGCTCCAAATAGTTTTTTAGTTCTGATTTTTTTAAAAGTTTGCCCCCTTCTAAAATTCTCTGTGTAAAGTTATCTTTCATCTTTGAAAAAAAGTAACAAGCACATTATCAAGAAACATTAAGGCTCAAAACTAAACAAAGTAAAAAACTATTCTGAGTAAAGTTTTGTATAGTTGCAGGAATTAAATGGAACATTTAGTTTGAATGTTTCCACAGAAATCTCTTGCACTGCCTCTGTGGCCCTAACTAAGCTACAGCAGTTTATCGAGGAAAGATCTCTTAATAAAAGAAGGCATGATCGTCTTCATGCTGAGACAGTATACAGACCAGACAACATAGCTGTAAAGTGTTCATTCTCAGAGTTATTTTTTGAACCGCACTGAAATAACACTTCAGAGCTGTAGGCGGTATTGAGATAAATCAGTGTTAAGTAGTTACCGGAGTCTCTTCAATAGGAGACTCTTTATCTTCTGCAGAGGCCTACACACAAAAGAAACATGAATTATCATTCCATGCACACAGTTAGCAGTAGCAAAAATGTCGGGATCTCTTTCAAACAAACCCTCCATCATTCACAAGACTTTAAAAATGTTTCAGATTATGGTTTAAAGCATATGGATATGGTTTAAAGCATATACTTGCTTCAGAATGGTATATCTCTAAAATATCCACACAAAAAAACCCGGAAACAAACAGGTGCACCAACAAATAAATCCATCTAGTGCACAGTACAACATTTGTATGCATTTAACTTGTTAGCATGGAATGTTATTCGTGCTTGGCAACATGTTTGTTCAGAATCACCACATGCTAATAAGAACGCATCATTCTTACAAATCTCTTCATTATGACCAAAAATAGAGGGAGTTAGAATTCCTTTCTTTGCTATTAGCTACCACAAGAAAAGACAAATATACAGAAACTGTCCTGTAGATTATTCTTGAGCTGTATTGTACCATGAGTGAGATTTAGGGAAGTATTACCAAAGCCTCTGTTGGTGGCTCCTCTGCTGCCTCTGCCTCTGGAGCAGATTCCTACATACAGCAAAAGAAGAAATCTCACACTGCTATGACCCATATTTATGTTCTCAATAGACAACACAATCGGTTGCATTATTGTTGCTGCATTTTGATTAACTGGATTGCAGATTATCACAAAAACTGTAGGAATGCTCCACAGCACAGAGGATTTGCACTATACGAAGCCAAACTCATATGAAGCATTGCTACATATGATTTGAACTTCTCTTATGCCATTCATGACATAAGTTATAGTTACCGGAGCCTCTTGGCTGACTTGCTCGTTCTCTGCCACAACAGCCGGGATGGTCTATACATAAAAGGAGGTCAAAGACTGATTGATCATGTTTTTATCCCAATAACTAATTATATCATTAACCAAATTACAAACATTCAGATACAGTCATATGTTTGAACATCCCAGGCAATTTACATTTGACACCAAGTGTTGGTTTGCTGAGTTTAACATATAGGAAGACTATCACATGTAAAACAAAGGTGTATTATAACTATTCTTTTCCTCAGTATGTTAAATTCAGCATACAAACAGTAACTGTGCATTAAAGGTTTCAGAAGTGTATGTTTTTGTAAGTGAGGCGTGCTTATTTTCACTTAACATTGTTTTTTCACAGGACTCACTTATCTTTTACTTAGAAAGTCAACAAAACATGTCATTTGACAAGGGGTGCACAAACTATACAATTATAACTACAGGCACTTAAACTGTACATAATATGCATAGAGTAAAGAGTAATGATCAATGTTTTTTTACGAGCACAAACATTTTCAGATACTACATGATTTGAGGAGCAAAATGCAAAAGCTTTCAGCAAATGGGAAAGTACCAGTAAAAGAAATGCCATAATTTGAAAATGCATAATGCTATGATGTTTTAATTTTAAAATAGATGAGTGTGCACCGTCAATAATTTTACACAGACACACTGCAATATTAGGTAAACACCACGAAAGATTGCTAATCCTTGTCTCACTCATAACAGACTCAAATCAAATAAACATAATCGCAAGTGAATACAAATAATATATATTCCAGATTTTCCAAAACAAAAAAAACCTAAATAAACACATAAACAAATGTATACATTGTTGTATATATTACAAATATTTCTTAAAAAGTACAAAATGAATTAAAAAAATGAAACCAACACAAATGAATCTATATATTTAATTCAAACATTCCCACTGTCATTTGTGGAATAATAATAGTAAAAAAACAAATTAAAGAAAAAAATAACGGCACCGAATTGTAACAAGCTTTGTTGCCATAACTCATTTCATGAAGCATAGTAATGGGCTTAGGAGGATTTCATACAGGCTGTGCAGACTGTGCGAGGTGATAAAAGGGATAAAACACACATACCTCAGTCTGCTCTGCTGTCTCAGTTTCAGCAGCCACAGGAGACTCCGCTGCGCTCTTAATGAGCAGCACCGCACACAGGAAAACATCATTAACTACTTCTCTCAGCACAGCATTTTGATCATCATTTCACGACAGATGCATGTTTAAAAGGCAAAAAAAAAAAAGGTGTTTGCGGCGAGGGTGCAGAAGGCAACAAAACATGAACATGAATGGGAAGGGGATCCAACACTAATGGGGGAGAACGATATTAACGTGGAGAACAGATGATTACAGTGACAGATGATGGTGATTTAGGGTGAAGCTGATGACACGATGAAAGTGATGATGAAGATAACTGTGGTGGTGACAACACGGAGATGATGATGAAGATGGAGATGATGGTAAAAAAAAAAGATGCAAATCATATCCATGATGATAAGATCTTGGGCATAATAGCCCACTCACAGGAGCAGTCTCTTCAGGTGGGCTGGCAGCAGCAGTGGTCTCTGCTGATTCTGCTGGTTCAGTTGTGGTCTCTGCAGGAGGAGTAGTGACCAAGCCCCCCTCACCAGCCTCAGCAAGTGGGACAGGAGCCACCTCTCCCTCTGGGACAGGAGCCCCCTCTCCCTCTGGGACAGGAGCCCCCTCTCCCTCTGGGGCTGCCTCTGTACCAGCCTCTGCCCCTTCTGGGGCCACAGCCTCAGACTTTACATATACACAGCGGTACAGGAATTAGAAAAAGGTGTGGCTCAATCACATAATTACATTCTTAACAGCTGATCCCAATCAAACTCATTTAATGTTGTCTATCTGCTCATAACCATTTGCATTTAGGTATTTGAATTTTTACAGAAAATACAGCCACACAGTGCCTACTTAAAGGGTTAAATTAAGTTCAAACTAATACAAATTAAGGTAAAATGTGCTACGCTGCCAATTATTTTAAAATTCCACAATAATTTCTCAAATGTACTACTTTGCTATTTTAAGTTTTTCTAATGTGAGCAGTGTACTCATTTCTCAATACTCAGTTCTTCTAACATGAGCAGAGTAGTCATTTCTCAATACTCAGTTCTTCTAACATGAGCAGAGTAGTCATTTCTCAATGCTCAGATCTTCTAACATGAGCAGAGTATTCATTTCTCAATACTCAGTTCTTCTAACATGAGCAGAGTATTCATTTCTCAATAGTAAGTTCTTCTAACATGAGCAGAGTATTCATTAGCTAGTTTAACTGTTTTAAATAGACAGCTCCCCCACAGTGTAACCACTAGGACTTCAGATAATAAGTCATTTTCATTTTCCATTTTAAATAGTCGTACTCTGGCGACATTTTCCACTGCAACTACTAGAATCTGGACCTGTGCTTTTCCATTGGTCATCGGTTCAGTACCTTAGAAATGAAACTTAGAAATGCAACTGCTATCCTCCACAGAAGAAGTGTTTTTGCTTATATTTTCACAATCAACAGAGACAAATATAAGCATTGTTTGATTCTGTATAACTGCAGACAGTGAGGACAAAAAGCATACTATACTATTGCCTGCCAGCGTGGCAGAACTAAGCATAAGTAAGCAAGGTAAAACAGCTAATGTGTCAGCTACAGTGTAAAAATGCCTTTCATCACAATTTGGTTTGATAAGCTCCAGTACTAAAGTTTCAGGTCAGACCAGGACATCCCTAATTAGAAGAACTGCGTTTTCAAAACAGAGAAGCCGTATTACAAACATCAAACAGTGAGAACTATAAACCTGTTATTACACCCAGTTATTAAGCAACATGTGTGTAACATGTTAACAGGCCATTAAAGTAAATAATATAAAATAAAGTAAACAATATAAACAGTAATTTACTGGTTTAAAAGAGAAGAAACCAAAGGATAACACTGTCATTTTTACTTATGAATACATTATGTTAGTTTAAAGCAGTGGCCAACAATGCTCTTGGAGATCTGATTGAACACGTCTCATTCAGATGATCAGTCCACCTTTTGCAGGAAGGCAGATCTTCAAGAGCAGGGATGTGACCACTGGTTGAAAGCTTATTTAATAAAAGTGCCCTTTTTATGGACATTATCAGACAGACTACACCGCTTCATTTAGGTCCTTCATTTAGGATCTGGTAGGTATTAATGTGTTTCGCCAAATGAATGCAAAATATATGCTGTCAAATGAAGCACCTTGGAATAACGTTACATTAAGCATACCCTATGCAAATTTACAGTATTAGAGAATTTTAATTAAATTTAAGTTGAAACAAAGTCATTAATGTAATTAAATCTAGTCATAGAAATTTAGTTACTGTCACTGTCACTCACCATTTTATCAAAGTCTGCCACAAATGCTGGTGCTGTGGCATCCCCCTTTGAAAATAAAAGGAGAGAACAAGAATGGAAGAGAGTTAAACCTAAGTTTGAACATGATTTAAAATAAAATTTTGTGACATCCTAAACATAAAGCATTAACATCAAGGTTAGTTGACAAGCTGAGATGTCTTCATTTTTAGTTTCTAGAATAAAACATTTTCAAGGGGTCATTCAGGAAAAGAGGGAAAAATTACAGCAGAAATATTATGAGTCTTAATGCTAAGAGGATTAATAGAAGACTTAAGTTTAAAGATGTCCAGGAGGGAGTCAGTTCTAACCATGCAGACTGCCTTCACTGTTTTTCTTAATATTATGAATTACCAAATTGAATAGAAAGTAGTTTTGCATACATACTTCTTTTGCATCTGTGACAGTACTTCACACAGTTAAGCAAAATTTGGGTTTGTGCATTACAGCTGCACTATGCAATTTTTGCCCTGATACCAATCCAGTTACATTTTAACATCAGTCAGTATGAAGTTCTAACTTATACATAATCAGTACATCCAATAGCCTAGTTACCTGAGCAAATCCATTAAAAGCTTTGTTGGTCACCTAAACCAAATCAAAAAAATGGTTAGCATGTGGTCCCTCAATACCATTATATTGTATGAAAAGGGAGTGGGAACGCTATTTGAAATTGTCAACAGAACTAACAAACATTCAAAGCAAGCACAGGACAGAGAGGAACACAGGAGTAGGGTCTGTTGACTGTGCAGGATTCCAGGATCCAAGGGGGTTTGTAGCAGGAAATAAATGCTTCATCTGCGGGCAGGAAAAGAGGGGGATCTCTTACTGTGGTCTACTCTATTCTACACTACACAGGGGGAAGAATTCAGGTACCTCATCCTTCTCTGTATCTATTTCTTGGTACAACTTTCCATATCTCCGATTTGCAACCTCATCTTCAGACAGGTCAGAGTTCTCTGGCTCTTTAAGAACGGTTGGGATTTCTGCGACTGTAGTCTTTGGACGGGGGATGTCTTGTGGACCAGGAAAAGAAGCAAACTGGTCTTGAGTCTGGCCACTTTCACCAGGCCAGCCTGCAATGAAATCCCCCTGGCCATCAGAGGAGAAGAAGCCACTGCTGCCACTCACCTCCTGCCAAGAACCCTTACTGGAGCTTTCTGGATCAGCATCTGGGGGAGGGAAAACTGCCCACTGGGCAAACCCATTAGATTGTCCCCTGGAGTCTGCCCCCTCCCCACCCGCAGTCTCCCAGTCCCCTGACCATCCCTGGTTGCTTTCACTGGCAAAAGGATCTTGAATTGTCTGACTGGAAAAGGGGTCTTGGTTTGTGTCACTGGCGAAAAGATCTTGTGCAGTTTCACTTGCAAAAGGGTCATGGTTAGGGTCACTAGCAAAAAGGTCTTGTGTGGCTTCATTTTCAAAAGGACCTTGGTTAGTCTCACTGGCAAAAGGGTCTTGTGTGCCCTCACTTGCAAAAAGGTCTTGTGTGGCCTCACTTGCAAAAAGATCTTGTGCAGCCTCACTTTCAAAAGGACCTTGGTTAGTCTCACTGGCAAAAGGATCTTGTGTGCCCTCACTTGCAAAAAGGTCTTGTGTGGCCTCACTTGCAAAAAGATCTTGTGTGGCCTCACTTGCAAAAGGATCTTGTGTGGCTTCACTTGCAAAAGGATCTTGTGTGGCCTCACTGGCAAAAAGGTCTTGTGTGGCCTCACTTGCAAAAGGACCTTGTGTGGCCTCACTGGCAAAAAGGTCTTGTGTGGCCTCACTTGCAAAAAGGTTTTGTGCGGCCTCACTTGCAAAAGGGTCTTGGTTTTTGTCATTGACAAAAAGATCTTGACCTGACCACCCTCCTGCATCTCCTGCTTGGGATGCAAATAGATCTGAAGAAAAAACAGTTGTCGGTACCTCAGGGCTTGAACACTGAGGGCCAAAAAGATCATCCTTTGAGGTAAGAAATGGTACACTGACATCATTCTTTGAAACATCTGTCTCCGACTGCCCAAATGGATCTTTTTCTGAGTTGACAAAAGGGTCATTCTCAGTGCCAAATGGATCTCCTACTGATGTGGCAAAGGGATCATTCCCAAATGGGTCATTCTCTGAGGTGCTGAATGGGTCTGAACTCAGAGTGGATTCTGAAATATTTATAAATGTACTGTCTACATTCTCCTTCTGCTCTGAAGGATCTACTGTGCTGGAGACTGAACTCTGCTGCCCAAGTCCCGTACCTTCATTAGGTTTTACAGGCTCTGACATTGCTGACTGGTCCCAAGTAACTGTAAATGTATTTTCACCGTAGTCTACACCACGTGTGGTGCTCTGTTCTGGAAAGGGTGAAGAAGCATCCGCCGTACCCCAGTCTGCAAAACCCTCTTGGGTCACACTGCTGTTAGTGGCACCCTGATTCAATGTTGCATTTGACCCCTCCTTAACTGCAGACTCAAGCTCATCATCAGCGCTAATCCAGCCACCATTTTGACCTGGAGCATCTCCCCATTCCTCAGCAGTCTCATACTCAGATCCTGACCCATCCACATCTGCCTGACCTGATAAATACCATGTGGAGCTGTCTCCCTCATCCTGTGCTGGGTATAGCCCCTGTCCACTATCCTCTGTGGCCCCTGGCACCTCCTGCCCAAACTCATCTGTGAATATGATCCCTGGCGTGGGCTGTTTAGGTGTGTTCTCTGTTAACTCTGTAGTTGCTTCTCCTGTGCCCCAACCTGCCTGGTCCCCTGCCCACTCAGACCCCTCTGTGGCCCAGCCTGCCTCTGTGCCCTTTTGACCCAGCTGCTGCTTGGCCTGGCCAACATCCACAGGACAGGGATCACAGTCTGGGTTTGGCTCTGGGTTGTGTTCCGTATCCCAGCTTCTAACCTCATCTGTGGTTTCTTCTCCTTGGGGCATGGTCTGAGCAGGCCAGCCTTCTGCAGGTGGCCAGCCCTGCCCATCAGTTGCAGACTGAACACCTCCTGAATCTTCAGCACTGGCTCCAAAGTCAGCTGTCCAGTTGGCAGTGAAGCCAGCATCAGGAGCCTGGTCAGGAAAGGCAGGAAGTGAGGAATTATTGTTTGAAACACCTTCCTCCGCGGCCATCATACGAACAGACCTAGAGTCTGTCTGGAGACCGATGGAAAGGTAAGGAAAAGACACAGGTTTACATTATCACAAATTATACAGTACTGAAACACATACCAAGAATAACAATGAACAATTACAGTTAATTCAAGAATGTATGACTCTTATTTGAAATTTCTAAGAAGTTTTGTCACAGCTTGAAGTGCAAATAACAGCAACAACAAAACTGTTAAATCCAAAAAACTGAGCACTTGCTCGTTGCTCCGTGATTCATGCACACATAGCTTTAATTCAGTTGTTACTTACAGGCTGGGCCTCAGTATTTCCCTAAAAAACAGGGAGGTTTCGGTCAAACTTTTAATAAATCAAGTGCACCAGAACACAACACAGACTGTTTGAAGGTGACAAGTGTATCCTAATAGATGCTCTCATGCATTGGAACTGCTTTAAGAAAGCAAAAGTAAGGCATAACAGCAAAACGTTCTAACAGGTTCTTATAAAGACCAATTCCAATAAACAAAAACAAAAAACACTCTCTCACCGTCCAAAGATCCCAAGGTATTGCCTGTGCAAGAGGAAAATTCAAAAATACAATTGTATCAGACTGACATAATTTCATAATAAATGTATCTGAATCATTAATTAATCAGTCAGAAAAAAATCTTGCTAAAAGCCTAAGAGCACGGAATGATTCAACATGAAAATTCATTATCAAGGCCTCATCCACTGATGCCATTGGTTAGTGTGAGAGGTCAGGTAGATAAGGACCTGAGCTGCGGGTGATTGGGTCTGACCAATTGGTGTATCGCTGTCCGGTTTGAATGGATCAAAGTCCAAGTCCAGGAGAGATTCTGTTGGCTTCTCATTTGGCTGCAGAAAAAAAAACAAATAAGATGGTGAATGGCAAACCTGCATGGTAATTGCATAGCTTTTTTCTAAAGTAACGAGGCTATTTCAAACGTGCAGTCACCTGTGGCGAAGTGACGCTGATCTCAGGAAAACCTCCATCAAACAGGTCAATGATTTGCTCTTGTGCCACCTCCCTGGTTGGAGTGACTTTGGGCGGAGGAGGCTTTGGAGGTCCCATCTTGAGCTGATGACACATCATTGGCTTTTAATGAACTATCAACCAACTTTTAGGTCATGTGTCATTACTGCACTGCCCTACGCATGTCAATTTCACAGTAAAGCAGCTGAATCTCTAAGCTTCCACCTGTTACTGCTACATCTACCTATGTTATCTAGAAAGGCTATGTTTTAATTTCTGCAGATTACTGGTCCACTTACATCTTCAGTCTGCCCCATGCAGAAGAGAAATAAAACAAACATGATTAGTGAAGTCTTCTGCCTGTAGTCACACTAAGAACTAAGACTAAAACTCTTCTGGTGGCATATTTAAAGGAGTTTAAAAAAAACTGTCGCCAAAATTGCTAAATGTACCACTGACAAGACATTGATGTGGTTAAAGAATTTTAATTTAGAATATGTTATTTTGGCCAAAATAACATATTCTATGCATAAAAATGGTTGTGAATCCTAGATGACTCAACCAATATAAATATAAATACCTTAAAATGAACATTTTGCACATTAACTTAATTCTTTTATTTTAAATCAAATTTCCTAAACAAGAATACTCGAACACCACCACATCCATGTGAATGACGTTTAGCACAGTCTGTACTGCACTATACTTACAGTCTGCATTCTAGGTACATAATAGTGTTTTTTGCTGATGTGAGGATTAAACAAGATTTTCAACCTCATCTTTGGTGCTATTTGGTCACATTTCATTGTGTATTAAGGCACATTAGAGGGGCTTCATAACCCACCTGTGAGGGGGATTTGGGTCGAGGAGGACCAGGTGAAGTAGGCCTCAGTGTGTGGTTTGGACTCACAACAGGGCTGCTCTCTGGACTCTCATCCTCGGGAGGAGTTGGAGTTCTGGCCAGGCGCAGAGGTCCTGAGTCACTGTGAATGAAAACATAATCTGCTATTAACTACAGCAATGACTAGAGGTGTAAAATGCAGCAGTGCACATTGATGTATTATTCTGAAGGTAATAATTCAACTGTATGAATGTTTCATTTATTAAAATAAAGTTCTATAGGATGTGTATAGAACATTTGTTAGGTTCCTGCAAACATAAAGCACAGTCCCTCATATCATGTCATTTAAAAGACAACTTTATATTTTTTTCAAAATCTACAACTTAATAGTAAATAATAACATTATGTTTCACCTCCTCCTCCCACCATCCCTGCTTATCTTCAAGCAAAATGCTCAACTTGCCCCGAGACCCTTCTTAATGCTTTGTTTATGTCAGAAATACATAATGATACAGAGGAAAAATGTTATTTTTCACAACTGCTGTTGACTACTGACAAACAGATCATTAAGCATGAGACGAACATACTTAGTGATCATTATGACATTTAAAGACTACTCGGAGACACAATAACTATTTCTGAGTCACTTTCTGTACTAAATATACAGCTGAGACAAAAATGAGCTTCTGCTACAGAACTATGGGCAAGTACTTTACACTAAAGATTGTCTGCCCTGTAATGTCTATAATATGCCACCTACCTTGTCTTTCTGCCATAAAGAAGAACAAAAACCAAAGCATGTAAAAGTTCCAGGAGGTCCACACATTTTAAAATATATTAGTTCCTGTACAATATTTGTTTTCTGATCCACAAATTAAACATGATTCTGGAAAGAAATATGCTGTTGCAATATATTTTTTATCTTTTCAGTGAGAGCAAACACTCTAATGCAATTAATGTCACAGGACTATGCAGACTTGGAGAATATAGATTTTATACAGAAATGTATAGAGTTTAAAGGCTGTATTCAGGAATGTATAGAGTGTAAAAGCTCACCTGGGTGCTCCCTGGATGGTGAACATCTTGTCGGAGTGTTGCTCTGCTAGTTTGTTCATCACCTCATAAAGCTTGTGACAGAGCTGTTGAAACAAATGGTGAGGTCAGTTGTAAGGGAATTCATGGAAAATCAAAAAATGAACAAATCTGATTTATAACCTGCCCTTCGTTTTCCATACAGGCTGCAATTAAGAGATTCAGTCAGAAATTAAGCAGAAGCAAATATGAATAAATCTAAATGAGAAGGAAGAGCATATAGCTTATGTAACACATCAGTTGTCCAGCAGAAGGCAGCACAGAGGATGTTTGTCACTTTTGACAAAGTCAAAATGGAGGGGCAGGAAAAATGACTGCACCCTGATCTACATTAACAACAGGGCATTGTTCCACATTCAAAGCAAGACTTAAAAGAGACATACACACATACACACACACACACACACACACACACACACACACACACACACAGGCTTTAAAAAATCTTTATCTACACTGTAATTATGTCTTCATGCAGAACTGGTGTGACAGATATATACACACACAGAAAGAGAGAGAGAGAGAGAGACTGTGACAGAGTAAGAGTGTGAGTGTGTGTGAGTGTTAATGCAGTGTCTGTGCTGAGTTTCACTCAGGCTCCCTGCTGGCTGTGGCAGTCTTTAGCCATGCGCTGATGCCCACGGCATGGACGCCCACTGTGTTACTGCTAAAATAAGCACAATACATCATGCACACTCGTCAGAAGTTACATCATGACCGCCGTTGCTAATATAGAGGCTGCTTAATTGACAGGTGAACTGACCAATAAATGTTTTCCAAACCAAAGGACCTAAATATGAAGCTCAAATGCAGGCCAGATTACACACAGGAGTCCTGTTTACAATTGGTTTTAAAATGTGTCTTGGACAATCAGTTTGCCAGTGAACAGACAAGACACATTACCATTTATACTCGTGTCTACCATGCATCAAGGTGTCCTGCTGACCATTGTCACTTCTGCTAAATAGGTTTAAATCTGACTCCAACAATGCAAAAACCACTGCTTGCAGCAGCCAAATTCTCCCTTCATTATTTTAAACAGCTGGAGACAACAACACATCTCCTTCCACAGGGAAAAAGATGGACACTCATGCAACACTTATCCATCCAGTCCCTTCCAGACTTATTATTGTTATTGCTGTCTTTGGCTTTATGGTATGCTAGGAAATGTTTCTACTCCCAAAGCACATCAGTAGAGATTACAATGATCCACATACTTTCATTGCTCAGAGACACCCTCTCTTTCACTCGTTCATTTTCTGTAACCGCTTAATCCTCACTACTGTCGCCAGCACCCAGCACCCATCCAATGGGTGCGAGGCAGGGACTCACCCTGGGTGGGGCACACACCATTCACTCACATCTACGGTCAATTTAGAAAAATCACCTGACATACATGTCTTTGGACTGTGGGAGAAATCAGAGAACCCGGAGGAAACCCACGCCACTACAAGGAGAACATGCAAACTCCATACACAAGGCCAGGACTTGGATTCAAACCCCCAACCCTGGAGGTGTGAGGCAACCCACAGTGTGGCCTCGCTCAGAAACAAACATCCAAAAAAAAATCTAATTATTAAAAAATCTAATTATTATATCAAAATAATAATATATGTAAAAATAATGTTTTCTAAAAAATCGAGAGTATGTGAAAATACATTAAATAATGACTCATGATACTTCCTATGTCAGAATATTAGTCATAGTTTCAATAAATTACACAAATTACATATATGGATGTACTTCTGTCAACAATAGAAAAGTTTTACAATTACTAACCATTTTTCCTCCTTTTTGGCATAAATAGGCTTAAACAAAAAACTGACAAAACCTGGGGTTTATACTGTGCTGGTCATGTTAGCTAGGAGGTTGTGTCTGGCTTCATTTGCAAAAAAGCTGTTAGTAGATAACCTGCTAAATAGGCCACTTCCAACACTGTCTGTGGACCACTAAAAAAGAGTCGTAGAGATATTCAGGGGGTTCCCAGTTTTGTGTCACTGTAAGGATAGACATACTGTGGCTGATCTCACTAAGCTTGATTCACTGACAGATCATTACATACATGTGCCTTCCAACTCCATTTAAATTTCTAAAAGCCTTTTTAAATTTATGCACCCAAATGTTAATGTTCACTAGGCAGCATAAATAGTCCATGTGCTGTTCTGAAGCGTGTCAATTCCTTTTTTATGGAGATTTCGGCAGATGTGCGGCATTGTTAGAGAGCTAAATAGGCCATAAATATCTCCCCTGGGTCCATTGATGCCTGTACCGCAATTTAGAGAACTCACACATGCCGAAATGCCGGCCTTTCATTGCTAATTGTCAGTTGCAGGAGCCAGCTGAGAGGAAGATGAGAGTGAGTGGGCAAAAACAGTCTCTGTCTCCATAGAAAAAAGAGCAAGCCTGTTTTTTCACTGCATGAAAGCACCCGTCAAACTGCTTGTCTGATATGTTCATGAAGACGTTCACATATTCACATAGTGGAATATTAGGTATGATAATATTAAAATGCCAAGGATTCAAAGAACAGGTTTGCCAAAAATGCTATAAAAAAAAAATCAATGGATAGCAAAGCATAAAACTAGCACGTCATGGTAATGTTTGTATCTAGTAAAACTAATTAATAGCCATGTTGGCTTTCTCAGTCAAACTATGCCTTTAATGTCTGTCACTTGTCCTTACAGTAATATAAAATCAACAGTGATAGACATGGGAGTGATCAATATAGGTCATTAAGCAGCAAGCCTCCCCCTAACATGATGTCTGCCTGCATCAGATGCACTGTGTTGCCTAGCATCCAAAAAATCAAACCCATGGCACACGCCACTGACAGCATTTTGGGATCAAATCATGGTGACTTCCAGCACTTCTCACTTTCTGTGAGTGCCACAGCTCAGGCCTATTAAAGCCCAAATTGGACGTATTCTATTTACATGTTATGTACAAAACTGCCACACGAAGCTAAAAGTGCAGTTTATGTGATGGTGCTTGGGCCTCTCTCCCTCAAGCATAAGCATTTTAGGGATTGCCAAGCAAAACATTCATTCATTCATTCATTTTCTGTAACCGCTTATTCCTTACTAGGCTCGCGCGGACCCGGAGCCTATCCTGGGGTCTATGGGCTCGAGGTAGGGACTTAGGGCACACGCGAACTACACTTCCGCGTAGGGCCCCGATCATGAGGGGGGCCCTGGCGCAGAATCCCATCAGCACCCCCCCCGTCCCCTGGACCGACCGCGAGGGGGGCCCCGGTGCGGAATCCCGTCAGCGCCCTCGCACTACACATCCGCGTAGGGACTACACACTACGAACTACACATCCGCGTAGGGCCCTGACCATGGCGCGGAATCACTTCCACCACCTCACCACCCCGGACCGACCACGAGGTGGGCCCCGGCGTGGAACGACAGGGAGAGGGTCCCCGGCCCGGATCACGTACCACACACACACCCGGACCGTGTAGGGCCCCCAAGCTGCTAGGAACGGCCCTGCCTGGGCACTAACAAGAACTGCATAAAATAGTGGGTGGAGATATTATCCATGTGGCTGATGAAATATTCTATTCAATTCACTAAAGTTTGAGCACTTGGTGCTGGCTGCTTTGTGTTGACGTTCCTCCACCTATTAAAATCAGCTGTTAATTTGTGTCATGGCCTCAGAACAGTTCTGGCTGAGAGTTTGATTTAAACAGCAGCAGAAGACAAAGCGGTGAGATGGAGGTAAAAGCCTAGAACACGCACTGAGAGCATGTTTACCATCAGGCTACCATGTAGCCCATGTGATCGTTTTACAAACTCCATTTCCCTAGCCGGAGTAGAATTACACCCGTTTTGGTGGGAAGGAGTTTCTATTAAAACGGGTGTTGACTGATATGCCATAGTCTTAGTAAATATGGACATTATATTCAGAGCGCATATAGTAAAGCATCATAGCACACCTTGCATTGAACCTACGCTACTACTGAACTCTTACACAGACATATGCTAATCAGCAAGATGTGGAGAGTTAAGTTAGCCAAATTCACAAAATTATGTTTAAAGAGGAACAAATTTGGCTTTGTTATTGATCACTGCAATGCTTCCTATATAGAATAGCTGTACCTTGTACTATACACTTCTTATCTATTGTGCAGGATCCTAAAGAGTAAATTCTAGTCCCTAGTTTCTATTAGCTGGACTCTAGTTTGTAACCTAATCTTACTTTGAACAGAAAACCTTCATGTATTAAAACGATGCTGTCATAAGAAAACCTTCTCAGTTTTCATTTCTTTACCCTACGTGAAACCCCAGCTGCTCTTTGCATTGTGTACACACTTCAGGATGAATGGTCCAGTAGAAATTTGGAAAAGAAAACCATTCAAGTAACACTAACAGATGTCAGGTAAAGGATCTATCAAGCTACCAATTCAGAGCTACAAGGTTTTCTTACAACAGCGGCAGAAAGTGCCAGAGAGACTTACAAAGGAGATTTCCCTGTGGAATTTGGCCTCCAAGCTGCTGACACTCTTGAAGGTTGTCACATAAAACCCCACTCGACTGCAAAGACAAGAGGAGAAACGTATTAGAACACATAAAGGATCTGTGTTTCTTATTAGAAAGGTCCCTAATGTCTGAGAGAATATGGCCATTATTGTAGACAGTGACCAATTACATAACTAAATCAATAAAAAAAGGCAATTTCCTGTTTTCTAATTCTGATTCTAAAACGATATAAAAATTGGACTTTTCTTGAGTTGATCTTATCTTTAGTGAAACTACATGAATACACACCACATGAGTGTTACAATTGAAGACCACTGATCTAATTAAAAATCATATGAAATATTTATTAGTCATAAATAAACTTTATAAAATAAGGAATACAAGTAATGTTTACATGACAATATTACAATACTGAAAGAGGAATATATGGATCAACAAGTGGAGGAGTTTTAGGCAGGGAGGTTAACAAATATTTTGTTGATCACAGACCACCATATTTAACGAAACATTTGGTGACCACCCTCCTGATTCAACAAAAAATTGCTCAGAGTCCCAGAATGGCCAGAAACGTGTCTACAAATTAATCTATTCAGGTGAAATGAAACCATTTCTGGCTGAGGTGTTTTCAAACTATTTATAGTAAAGTCACGAGTTACTTTTATAGTAAAGTTATGAGTCAAACCGCTACTGGGGTTTTAAAAATGTTAAGAACATAAATCAGCACAAAGAACATAAATCCCCAAATTTCTTTTATTTTAGGTCTTAGAAACAAATGAGAAAAACACAAGAGCTTTGAACCCCGGAAAACATTCAGAATAGTGTCTGGCCACAAGTGATAGAGGAAAACCCACAGAGGCAGGGGGGTCCCGAGAGCGGCCGAGGGAAAGAGCAGCAAACGGCAAGTGTGTAGAGAACAAATACCAGTTTTAGATGGTTTTACTCCACTTTGATTTGTTGAAATCAGATTTTATTAATATGCTCTGAGTTCTAACTCTTAATGGAATAATAGGCCTTCGGTTTAAGACATTAAATATAGACTGTAAGGGTAACAGGAGATAAAGCTGATGCCCCCAAACTCCCCTAGCCTCCCCGCACCGCCCACACTCCTGCTCCCCGGTTATCTCCAGATCTAAGCAGGGCTGAGCGGTGCTAGAGGCACGGTAAAGCCACACATGATTGGACGGATTATGTAAGCCGGCTGCTGCTCTTTTAGCGAGCAGCCAGACGTGATCAGCTCTGCAATGTGCTCTGCGTTTGATTGACACAAATGCTGCAATTACCAAAGCACATCATCGCATTACACATGCTTCCTACTGCACATAAAGATTACAGGCAAACACATTTTTCCCACGTTAGTGGGAATCACTATATCAGTACATGACTATAATGGTTCATATAGAGCCCAGTCAAATTTTTTGAAAACATGTATATTATTAAAAAGATTAAACAAGTTTTGTCTGAAAAACCAGTATCACCTGTAAACATCTGTAAATATGTGCATTCTTGTGAATAACACCATAACCCACAGTTTTTATCCACTTGTTTTGAAGTCTGCACACATAAGCACTCAAAGCACTACTCAGGCAAAAGAACTGAAGTATATTATTGCTTTCGTTAATTAGTTAATTAATTAATTACTGGTGTTCTGTCTTCGTTCTTTGTGGAGGAATGTTGTTTCATTTCACTGTGTATTATGTACATGACTGAAATGACAATAAAACTACTTGACATGACTTCACTTGACCTGAAGTTTTGTTTGTGTAGCCTATAATTAACACTAAAAGGTTTTTAGTGACCAAAGATCAGAATAATTTTATGAAGGGAATTTCTCACTAAAGATAAAAAGGTTTAAAAAAAAAAGGCACATGGCATGTGAGGACAGAAAGATAATTTGCACCATATCATTATTTTGTATCAGTATCATTATTTAAATTATTGTGATATTCAGTAGTATCAGTTATCAGCCCAAGGCTAGTTGCTTCCATGCACTGCTATACTGATTAATAGTTTTGCACATACGAGCGTCAGTGCCGTATCACACCGCTGAAATATCCACAGTGTGTCCACAGTTACTAGTTGCTTTTTAACAATCAGCAATAAGCAAAATGTCATTTCAAAAGCATGTATGTGTAATTTACGTAAATTCCAAAAACAAACCCTTCCACAATGCATCCATTTACTTTTTCTAGAGATTAATACTTACATCAAGCCCACCAGCACTACTCATTTGTTGATCAGTATCGTCATTTTGCCCTTTGCAGTACAGCAATATGAAAATGAGCCAAATGAACCCTATGACAAAATATACAGTTTTATTGTGTGCTGAGCATTCTGACCAACCTCAGGTGAGTTTCTGCGTGGTTTATTACAAAATATGTTCAGATAATCTAAGAAATAAAGCTGCTGCGAACAGCACGATACACAGCTTGAAAACTAGTTTATATTTTTGAAGAAGTACCCAAACGGTCCTTCTCAAAATCCTCACACATTTATACACAAAGTGTATTTTAGTCATCCATCTGGAGAATAGATCATCTTCAATTAGTCATTTTAGCAACTTTAATGCTTAAGTGATGTTTAAAATCCATGGACATCACACTCCCAGCCTAGTGGGTGAAACACTTGCCTGTGAACCTGATGACCACAGTCGCAGGTTCGAAACCCCCACTTTATACCATAGTGTCCTTGAGCAAGATGCTTAACCCCCAGTGGCTCCAGGGGGTTAACCCCCAGTCGCTCTGGATAAGAGCATCAGCCAAAAGCCATCTTTACCTTTCTAAACTATATTTAAATAATAATCGATGATCTTGGTGTTTGAGTAGTTAAGAGTGCCAGTGCTGAATGGACGAGACTCTTTTCTGAAACAGCAGTAAAACCTGTAATTGTGATTCCATTGTGATGAACAGACCTACTGTTAGTGCTGTCAAGCTTTATCTTCTTAAAAGCTGGTTAATTAGAAAAGAAAGGGAGAAATAGGAGTTGACATTCCTGCCTGAAGCTGTTATATGACAGAGCTAAGTGAGGCAGTGTCAATTTTGCACTGAGCATTTTCTAATTGTCAGACCACTGAAACGTGTTTCCTGAGGCATCTCTGCTGTTAGTTTCAATACCTGCATGTGAAACAATGATGTATATATATATATACATATATATTTATATATATATAGACATTCTACATATTTTTACATGATTAGAGAACGCTTACTACGGTCAAAATGATAAGCAAACTAAAAGAAAAGATACAAAACAGCTTACAAAAACTTACAACTAACATGATTTTACATAGAAAATTACATTGTGCATAACCACTGTGCCTAAAGACTTTTGTTGAAAAAAATGCATTTAAAAAACCATCCAAAGACTAAACAGTGAAACAGATACCAGCATATTCAATTTGTTCAGGCCAGCCTTACTAACAAATATAAATAATTTTCAAAATTACATAAAATAATGCAGGTCTATCTCATCAAGCAACATTAAGGTTTCAATGATGTCTTTATAATGTATTGTAAGGCATATTGCACACGCAATACAATATTTTTCCTAATGCAGTTTCTAATATTCTAATGCAGAACCAATATAGCTATCTGCCATGATTCAGAAAGACTGATACTGCTACAAACTACAGACATGCCTGCAAGAATACACACTAACAACTATCTCCTGCCACAGTGAACTGCCATTAACAACCTGGTCTACCTTACATCAGCATATCTTAGCAACCTACCTTTCCTCTGTGACTGTGATGGTGCCATGAGTGCACAGCTGCCATGTCACATATCCAACTGCTGGAACGAGCTCTAGGGAGTTGTTCTCACTATACTGTAGAACTGTAGAACAACTGACCAAACGAATTCAATAGTATTGACAGAAGCTGCGTGCTGTCAGAGTACCAGACTGATAAATCATCATGTCCTTTCATATCCAGTGTAGGAATCCCCCAGAGGGCAATGCACTGAAGCCTTGTTACAAATAACACAGCTAATTATTGATTGAGCCTTCTGTAATATAATATTTACATTTATGGCATTTATCCAAAGCGACTTCCATTCCCTAACTACAGGGGACAGTCTCCCTGGAGCAACTTGGGGT
>JBBJLS010000011.1:16788187-16808313 GCA_037577275.1 Bryconaethiops microstoma
TTCCATTCCCTAACTACAGGGGACAGTCTCCCTGGAGCAACTTGGGGTTAAGGGTCTTGCTCAGGAACCCAGCGGTGGTGCTGAAGGTAGGATTCAAACCTATGACCTTTTGGTCCAGAGGCAAGTACCCTACCACTAGGCCACCACCACCCATAATATTTCACCATGTAAAAAGTAATAAATGCTAGCACTGGACCCTCCTGTCTGAATGCAAAAGAATGACTGCTTTTCTCCGTTTACGATCATTCAGTCTTTCACGGTTCTTTCTAGCTTAACTAAGGCTTTTGTTTTATGGAACGATGGGAGAGATAAATGATTAATGAACAGAACGCAATTATTTTTTAGTTAATATGCTGAAATTTGACGTCATTTTATGACATGTAATTCTCAGTGTCAGGCTCCTTATCAGTAAGACTAATACCTCATGGAGGTTCTTATACAAGTCAATTATACTTTCACCATTTCAGCTTTCATTAGATCTAAAGCTGGCACTGCAGCAGATATATAGAGCAGTGAAGCGGTCAAAATAAATACCATCTGCACTTATAGTACCTGATAGCATATTTACATTTGAGCAATTTTGGTTCTTTTTCTGACAACGTATAAAAAAACATGAAATACTGTATATTGTGAACATCTCTTACTTAGTCCAGCACAGTTTGGTGATTTCTTAATCAGGTGTGTTTCTGCAAGAAGGACACTACCCCCCCGCCCCCCCCCCCCCCACATCTATTCAGCCACACATCTAGAGGGCAAGCTGGTAATTAACTTCTCACAGGATTTTAATTAGGTGTGCTTGATTATTGAACAAACAGGACTCAGACTGAGGCTAAACAAGTTATTGTCTTGTCTCCTCTACTGAACCCCTACAGGGATGTCCTTTTTACTTCAACAACGGTCCAAATGGTTTTCTTAATCCTCTTCAGAACAATGTGGCTTTCTAATCAGTAGCTAAGAGCTCATTGTGAAGCTTAATGTGCTCATTGTAAAACTAAACCAAAGGATAGAGTCAACAGAGTGATGCATGTAACTAAATAACTCTTTATCTTGAAAGAATTGTTTATGATTGACTTTGTTTTAATCAGAACTTTAATAGAACTCTTTTCTGTTTTCTTTAATAAAAAAAAAATATTAATTTCAAGTGTTGGTTTGTTTCCCATGGTATTGTTAAAACCACATTGTAACATTTGGTGTTTTAGTAAAAGTTTAAGTTCATTGAACATAAAATTATCATTTAAGAGAAAGTTTCAACACACTCAAGGCAACCAAAGATGATGTAGGCAGGTCTTAAATAAGTGCACATCTTTTAAATGTGAAACTGACGATGCAAAGCCATTCATACTCAGTAGATATTCACCTTTTCAATGATTCACTCTCTGCACAGATAACTCACCTGTCCCACAGAGTGGGCAACTCATCCTGCAGACCCACATTCAGATCATCAAACACCTTCTGGGCCTTTTTTAGGTCCTCCTCCGCCTGAGTGAAAACAAATAGGAAATCAGGTTTCACCATTTACATGATGTATAGCGGTGTTTAAGAAGTGTATAAGAGTGTTCTTCCGTACCTTCGCAATCTTCTTGTCGCTCCTCACAGTGGAAGTCTGCAGGGTCTCGAGATGGTGCCTTGCACTGTCGTAGTCAATTAATTTTCTGCTTCGCTTTGCTACACGCACCTAGAAAAAACAAAGAACACCATCAGACCTTTGCCAAACAATTCAAGCTGGCCTTTGCTGAGAAGTGGACATTAGCTATACAGTTCCCGCTTGACCACACAGCTAATACGAAGAACCGATTACAAATGACACTAAAAAACATTTCAATGATTAGAGATTGCTACCTTGATGTCAGGGAACTGGACCAAATATGTGTCCAGTGCAATGAGCGTGGAGTCCACCAGCTTCTCGTGGAAGTCTTCCCATAATTCATCACAGTTCTAGAGGACAGTAAAGAGTTCTGTTGCTGAGTGAACAGTGGCAAAAGAAATGAGCATAGATAACACTTATCCGACACTCAGTAACAGTATCAGGCCAATACCATCAGAAAATATCAAATAAGAGGCAAGCGATTCTGTCACAAAATTCTTGGCTGAAATATCACTGAATTTCTTGTAGCATGACATAATGTATATAACATACTGGGCCCTGGAAGAGAAAAAACACAAAACATATTCCTTTATTAATCCAGGTAAGAGTAACAATCTCTTATTTAAAAATGCCCACAGTATTTCACAACATTGGTGTTGTTCAAACTAATGTCCGTTTCATGTTCTCTTGTGTGGTGCTTTAAAACAGTGTTTCTCAACCGCAGAAACGTGGCTGACCCAGTCTACTAAAATGAAATTGATATAAATTAATGCAACATCTTTTCATCTTTATTTTAGCTTCATCACACAGTTAAGTAAATCAAGGCAACACATCAGAGAAAAATTTCAGATGAATTTTCGGCCGCTGAAGATGCAATCAGTGTTTGGAGCGTAGCATGCATGACGTAGGCAAACACTTTTATTTACAGCGTGCAATATCGATGAGTTGTCATAGTAACGTTTCGTCATGGTTAATTAGCCAGCAACATGGACAGGTTTTTGAAAAGAAAAGCTCCAGAGTCTGATAAATCTGAATCTGAGCCCTCAACATCATCACCTTCATCGTGTGGTCATTCAGTGAAGGAGGTAGAGACCTCCAGCAAGACTAAGATACAACAGTATGATGACAATTACCTCACATACGGATTCATCTTCGCTGGCGAGCCGTCATGCCCTCTTCCCCTGTGCCTGTTATGTGGTGTGAAATTGTCCAACCAGGCTATGGTACCCAGCAAGTTGAAAAGACATCTGACCACAAATCACCCATCACATTCCAACCAAAGTAAGGAATATTTTGTTCATTTGAAAAGCGAACTCAGCCGACAGGAGCAGGTGATGTTCAAGTGTGCAAAAGTTTCAAAAAACGCACTGGAGGCTAGCTACCTGGTAGCTGAAATAATAGCTAAGGCTAAAAAGTACCACACTATTGCCGAACAGGTCATAGTACCAGCCTGTACAGCTATTGTTAACAAAATGATAGGCTAAAGCTAAAAAGATCGCAATGGTACCACTTTCGAACTCTATCACTGGAAGGCGTATTAACGACATGTCTGCAGACATAGAAGACGTGGTCTTAGAGAAAATCAGACTATCTAGAAAATTCTCTCTGCAAGTTGATGAATTAACAGATGTGAGTGGCCAAGCACAACTTTTGGGATTTGTGAGATTTATTGATGAAGGAGAAATTTGTGAGAACTTTTTGTTAGGAAATATACCATGTAACAACAGAGTACCTTGAACAGGGAGGTCTAAGTCGGAAAAATTGCACCAGTGTCTGCACCGATGGCGCTGCTGCGATGACCGGCAGTGCCAAAAGTTTCATCAGCAGGATCAGAGAGCAAAACCACAATGTTTACACAACACATTGTTTCCTTCACAGAGAGGCACTAGTTGCCAAGATTTTGCCAAAAGATCTTTTAGATGTACTAGACAGGGCAGTGGACATTCTTAATTTCATAAAGGCGTGGCTGTTAAAAGGAAATGGGAGCCGAGCATCAGAGCTTGATGCTGCACACGGCTGTCCGCTGACTCTCACGCAGAAAGGTTTTGGACTGACTACGAGTTAAGAGAAGAATTCAAGAGTGTTCCTAACGGGAGAGAATTCTGCAGAGTTAATTGCAGATCCACAATGGCGCGCAAAACTCGCATACCTAGCTGATATCTTTAAGCACCTCAGTGAACTTAATTCTAAAATACAAGGTAGAGAGGAAAATCTTATGAGCTCATCGGACAAATTGAGCTGAGATGTTTCCTCTGTACAGTGAACATTCAAATAGCAAAGCTCTTTCTGGCCTTATCTCTCAACATCTGCAAAACCTTGACGAGAGATTTAATCAGTATTTTCCAGCCAAGGGCTTTGCTGGTTTTGACTGGGTCCGTGACTCTTGGAATCCGTGCGCTTTGGAGAGGGCAGCCGATCTGCCAATGCAGACACAAGAGCAACTGGCAGAGATGACAGAAGATCGTACACTAGGGATGAAATTTCAAGATGTGACCTTGGATAAATTTTGAATATCTTTGGAAAAGGAATACCCGATATTGTCAAGTAGCGCCGTTGACATACTGTTAACCACTGCCACAACATATTTGTGTGAACTGAGCTTTTCGACCTTAACTTGCATCAAGAACAAGTACAGAGAGCGCCTGAGAGCTGTGGACCAGGAGCTACGTGTGTGTCTGTCATCCATTACTATGAGAGTAGTGCGGTTGTGTGCATCCTCCCAGGCCCAAGTCTCTCACTGAGAGTAAGTCACACTCGTGTGTGTGTGTGTGTGTGTGTGTGTGTGTGTGTGTGTGTGTGTGTCTGTGTCTGTGTGTACATGCGTGCATGAGTAGTAGTAGTATGGTACATGCATTACACATTTGTTTGTCTTCAGAGACGTGTATTCTAATGATAATCACATTAAACGTGTATTCTAATGATAATCGCATTTAAAAAACAAAAAGGTGCCGCAACTGAAAAAAGGTGGAGAAACACTGCTTTAAAATATCAAACGACATCATTACAGTCCTGCATACATGCTAAATTTATGTGCAATATCTTATAATTATTATGCGCAATAGTTTTACCATGTCAGCATGTCAGTATTACTTATATACTATTGATCTCTCTTACGTACAATAACATACTCCTAACCACCATTTGTGTTACTAGTAATTTACTTAACTGTAAGTTAATTATCTATGGTATTAATACCCCAGAATTTGTGTATATGCCATACTGTACTTCATATAGTTTTTATTGGATTTACTTTTAAATTGTTCTTGTCTCTGTGTGCCTGTGCAGTCGTAACATAAGAAACTTGATTCTGACATTTCCTCCAAGTGTTTTTGGACAGGTTATGTTGTTGGGTTATGTTATGTCTTCCTGTATGGCTGTCAAGCTGTGTGTATTTAATCACACCCTTGTCAGCAACGGGTAGCTGAATTAATCTCTGTGGCTATATGGGCCAACCTTACATTTTCCAGGACCTATTCACAGTAATATTTTCTTTTTTTCCATAAATTTCTGACTTTCCATAAATGGAAAACCAAATGTCCAGGTTTTCTAATATACATGGGTTTAATCAGTAGTATTGGGTGTAGTTTCAGTATCAGCTGATATTCAAGATTTCAGTACCTGTATCGGTATTACAAAAGGAAGAGTGGTATCACGTAAAGGAACGGGAATGAGAATAGCATTCGATATGTCAACTCTGAGGGTCACAGCAAGTGAGAAACCATACACCTTGATCAAACCTTATTCCAGAACTCCAGTGCTCCAACTTGTTTTACACAAAGCACTGCCAATTTACATTTAATTACTTTTCTATTTCATCAGCAAGACTGATGGAAATGAGGCTGTAAATGCAACATCCACTCTGCTCCTCCTCTGAGGCTTGAAAGCAAACATTACAGGCCCAAATAATGAAAATGAGGATCCTTTGGGTAAACGGAAGCAGAATACTCTTAGGGCAGTGCTTACGCATATCTGAACACTGGCTCTCAAGAGTACATGTTTCAATAGGTGCTATTAATAGCTACCATCCACATCATTTGGGGGTTAGAAGGGAGAGATGGCATAGTTTGATTTTTCCAGAATTTTCACTGAATTTAGCTTTTTCTGTCAGTTTATTTTAATACCATAATTACAGATTTGTGCATCCATTCAAACCATAATTCAACCCTGCTGTGGGCTGATTATAAGATAGGTAGCACAGTGAAAAAAAATTATCCATTGTATTTACTTGATCTACTTTCCATTTCCACATTATTACATCTACACTAGTGATGCTCTGATTATTATCTACACAGCAACTAAGCCTATTAAACAGACTGGACATTGGCAAGAAGTGATCGTACATTTGATACAGTTTCTTAGGTGCGGTCGTTATAAAACCATAATGGTGCACATTTATAAACCTTCTAGAATAATGTTTCCCAACCGTGGTCCATGTTTTAAGACACCCACTTCAACAGAGTATGTGGTTGTTAAAATAAATTTTTAACAAATAATTTACGCCAGACACAGTCAATGAGCTAAGACATTTTTGGAGTCCAAATTTTGCTTCTTTAATCTAGTGTTGGAGCTGTGAAATGTTGCTGTCAAACATAGACAAAATTCTCCCAACCAGCTGAAACAACGTCCATCTATTTATTAAGGTGGGGCAGACTTGCTGATGTGGTTTAAGCCTCAGAATGACTTACTGTGAAATACAAAAATGAACTGTCATTTGAGACAACAAAGTCTGTTTTCACAAACCACGTCAGGAGTAGGACTTTACATTAGGTAATCACTGTCATAAATATGTAGACATCTGATCCAAGATCAGTCTTCTTTACTACTGCTTTGTGAATACCAGCCCTGATGTTGCTTGTAGTGGGGAAGTTTTGTTTTATATAGCTTACAGTCATACTGGGTCCCAAACCACACCCACAAGTCTGCACCACCTTAATGACAAGCAGGGTGAGTTTGAGTAGGTTGAGAGAAGATTTGGGGATGTATTCAGGGATCATGTGGGTTCACACAGAGGTCTCTTGTTAACATTGGGCTCACAGCCTTAGTTCCAAACTAAAAAAGCAAAGTCTGTATATTAAACCTTTTGAATTTAATTAAATTTTATTCAAAAGGTTTGAATCAAATATTAAACCTTTTGAATTTAAATAAAATTTAATATACATTAAACCTTTTCAAAATTGTATTTGTAACATTATTTCCACTTCGTTACATTAGCCTCTGCCGTATATTTATGTACCACTGAGTTCAATTATTGTTTCAGTTCTCATTATCAGGCAGTACCTGAAAGGAAATGTAAGATTAAAACATACCAATTCAACTACATTTCTTGTCTTTGAGTTTATTTTTGGCAAATGTAATATATTCACATGGAGATGCTCCAGTAAACACTGGCATCAAGTATTAGATTGGACTACGTTTCACTGTTCTGTGCTTGGAAACAGTGTATTGAAGCTGCAGGCTATAATACATGCTATTAAAATCCCACTATGTGGCTGGATTTAACCAAGCAGCATGCAGGAGCCCAGTCTGTGCACATCCCTATTGGTAAGGCATGTATCTTTCCAGTACTGCTGCATATTTCATGGCTCGATGACTTCACTTACATTTCAATGAAAGACAAAACAGTAAGGCTTTGGCGCAGTTAGAGAGAACAAATCGTTCAGTCCTCTATTGACCTAGACAACATTGCCAAGCTTGCCAACTCTGAACCGCTTAATTTCAGAAGATGCTTTTACAGAAGAACGGGTATTTTAGGTTACGTTAAGAAAACATTTGCTATTTTACTCAGCAGGTGTCTCAGTCCTTGTGCACACAGGGAAATTCAATAGTGCCTCACCTTGATCTCTCAGAGACATGTTTAAAATGCATTAGCCTTCCTCCAGTCATTCACAGGCAGGTTTTTCCTGCACCAGTAAACTGACACCATTATCTGAGATTAGACTAGTTAGCCAAGTGTTTCTGAGGGACAGTCATTTCTCTCCATCATTTATTACTGTGCAGCTTTAATAGCTGGCAAATACACTCATTGCACATACACTGCTGATAAAATGTTTGCTGTACGGTGTTAACTTTTCTCCCCAGGCCATTATAATCTATATATGGAAACAAAGCTGTAAGAAAAAGAAGTTTTAAATTAATCATAGCTGTAATGTCTCCACTACGAGCAATTGTATATGACTGTCAATGCAATCTAAGAATTAAGGCGAGTATCACATTCAAGAACTTCCTCACTACAGGTTTGATTCCACTTGAAAATCTCAAATAAGGCTCAAGTCCCCATTCGAATGCTGGTGCTCTCTAAAGTTTTTAAAACAACTAAAAAAACAGCAGATAAGAACTAACAAATAAAAGAATTCAGTGCAAAAGTGAAAACATTTGCTGGGGCAAAAAAATCATTGTCATGAATCCTGTTTTCAAGGAAGTTGGATTTTTTTGGCACATACTGTAGCCCACAAACTGTCACTTATTTTTAGTGATCATACATTTATTTTGTGTAAACTGCATTTATTCATTATCAGTTTTTCGTTTAGTTTTTCAGCCAAGAATGTTTGTTTCGTTGCATCACTATTAAATGCCCCGAGGTCTTTCTGACCTATTTTCCAGACTCTACTGGTAGATTCATGGAAACAACCAAAGTTAAACTCACCTTCCCAATGGACATAACATCATCCTTGCCATGCCAGTCAGGCTCATAGACTTCATGCAGTGATTCTGTCAGATTCATGGAAGCCCGCTGCATTCCTGCAGTGTTAACACAGAGAGGAGTCAGCTAAGCCATCCCACCCTGCACATTCCAGCATATTCAGCTGTGTGTGTGTGTGTGTGTTTTAGAATGAGTCACCTTTCACAGCTGCTATATAAGCCTTCATCTCCCTCTGTAGCCTGGAGCCCTCCGACTGTGGAGACAAACAGAAAATGAGCCTCAGAACACAAAGCACCAGCAGATCAATAATTACACACGACCTGTCAAGCAGTGGGCAGAGACTATGCTAGATATCAGTCTCTCGCAGACTGAATTTTTATTAACAAGTACTTCAGGGCATTACATTATCAGCTAGTCAGAAATGAATGTCTGAGGGAATCATATTATAATTATGCAGTCAGTTGATTTTATCCACCAAATGAATGTCAGCACACGAGTTAATGATTAGACACCCCCGGGCGATTGTGGACTGCATAGGAAACTTGTCTGAAGTCTTTGCCTGCAAGCATGACGACCATAATCGTGTGCAATACTGAAAGCCTGCTGTCCATGGTGCTGAACTGTTACTGTCTCCTTTAATGTAAAGTAAGAACAATGTGAAATTCTTTCTCTGCATTTAATCCATTCACCAGGTGAAGCAATAAGCAGTCAGCGATGCAGATCCTGGGGAGCAGTGTGTGGGGACCTAACTTGAGAGTACCTCAGTGGTGCCACTGGCAGTCCTGGGATTCAAACCCACATCCTTTTGATAGCACGGGCAACTCCTTAACCACCAGTCCAATAATGGCATGAAAGGTTCTGCAGTGAAATATGTTGCCAAATATTTCACTTACATGTGGGTGATACAAGCAGTGCCGTTGTTTCATTATTCCCCATTAGTGTGGTAGTGTCAGTATTTTCCCAACCAAGAAGCTCTTCATTAGTAAAGATATTTTAATTAGTCACATAGCGCTGAAGTAGCTATGTTCCCAGACTATATATAAATATATTTAGTAAATTCATATTTTCTACATCATACCGTTGGTTCTGACCCTTCACTAAGCCTGGTCCACTCTGGTTACTGTATGTTTCTGTATCTGTACAGAATGTTTTGAAAGAGTTTGATGCTCTTTCACAAATATATCAAACCAATTAGAAAAAGACTGTTCTGTCCCACCTGCCCCCTTGCCCACAAAAAGTGCTTGTATTACATTGGTTTTGCAGTAAAATTTAAAAAGCAGACAAAGTAACTAATCCAACCGAAGCAAAGAAGAGCAGCATGGAAAGCTGATCCGTTAGCAATTGCCCATATATTGAAATTTCATCAATGTACTAAAGGCCCTGGTATCAGTTTCTATTTGAACCTTTCATTAGCTCCCAAACGGTTTGACTATGTGTGGTAACATTTAACTCATGGGGTGACTGTGTCTGTTCATTTAAACACATTTTATTGGCTACTGGTGGCTATGTTGAGAGTCAACACTAGCCAATCAGAATTATTAAGTGTTTCTGTGAAAGTAATTTATTATTAAACATAGTCATTTTCGGTGGCTCTCGCATTAACTCTCAGAATATTTTTGACCACTAAATTTATAAATAAGAGTTACTGACTATATACTGTGATAATTCTGAAAGTGCACTAACTGCCAGTGGCATCATGTAGCACCGTTTGTTTTTATGGAAGACTTTTGTGTGCAAAAAGCCAAAATAGCTGATATTTCAGCATTAATAGACAGAGACTCTACTTTAAAACCTAACTTGTTCCTAAGGACATTTGAAACCTATCACTGACACTTATTCAAAGGAACATACTTCTTGCTACTCTTACAGCAGGTAAGAAAATGCTGGTATGTCGATGGAAAATGCCTCGCTTAGTGTGCAGACACTCATGGTTCTTAGCTTGCTTGACATTATCTCCATGAAGCTTTCAACTGCTCATGTACAGAGGGGATAGCGATAGAGTAATACTTTTGATAAGGTTAGAACATACCCACTGTTGAATCTTATATTCTTATTAATTTATTTATTTTTATTGACTCTTTTTACCGTTTTCATATGTTCATAGATTTTATGATGTTACCTTGCTTTTCATACTTACATCTATATGTTACTCCTATTATTACATATGTAACATGTACAGTATTGTGCAAAAGTTTCAGGCACCTGTTTAGCTGAGTAGTATGTTTTTAAAAGCTAATATTAGGATGTATATAAATAAGAATACAGTAAACAGTGTTTTTATGTACATCTGTGTTTGTTTAATCATTCCCAGACCTCTCCTCTTAGCTCTCAGCAAATTTCTCAAATACCTGGTTTGATAAAGCTTGGACACATGGCGGGGGAAATCTGGAACTGAACCTATGTTCTTCTAACCAGCAAAACCTCAAGTACTTCTTACAAACAAAACAATTCTTGGTATTTAATGTTTATGCTTATATAATGTTTTCTTGTTTGTTTGCATTTATTCTAATGTTAACTTGTGTATTTGCTGGCAGAAAGTCCCTCACTGCTCAGATAAATTGCTTTAAACAGTTTGCATAGGTGCCTAAAACTTTTGCACAGCACTGTATGTTATCCTGTAGCGTGTACAAAATTGTATGTGTATGTATAATATTTATGAATATACACGCACATGTATACTGAGGATCTGTTTATGTATTTCCAAGATGTTGTATAGATTTTGTTATCGTATTCCTCCCAGAAGTTTACCACAGGGGCTTGTTGGGGATGGGTAATCAGAAAGAGGGTTCGGATGCTGGTTTTGTTCTCAATATCAATTAATCAAACCAAAGAAAACAAAAGATAGAAAAATGTCAAAATGTTGGATCATCAGACTATCTCACAATACTTTTAGATTTAATACTGAAGTATATTTAAAAGCAAGTACTCAAGTAGTATTAAAAACAGAGTTCTTATACATTCACCTGAGTAATACTTCACTAAAATGCTTTCACTCAAGTACTAGATTTGTACACCACTACTGGTCCAACACTGTTTGCTGTTTTCTGTGCGTTATGAATCTTAAATGTGCTGATACCTCACCACAAGTGAGCACCTGTTATGTGTTTGGCATCTGGAAGTTTACAGGTCAATTTCTTCCATTGTTCTTTAATCTACACAGCCCTTGATTTACTGTATTTAACACTCACTACTGTCATCAGCCTGGCATTTGTCATTAAATGTCAATGAGAAACTTGACTGAGCTGGATTATACTGGGAAGGGGGAATGACACGGTTACCAATTCTAATGATACCCCATAATATAACACCTACTGATAATCATACTCTTACAAATGTTAATGATTCCAATAACTGTGTGTTATTATCTGTTTAAAATGTAACAGCGAAAGTAAAAAGCAACAGTCTCCATTAAAAACCATTTGTGCTTTTTGTTTTTGGTAGTATTTCATAAATGTCGCACCACTGATTCTTCTTCGTCCCACTCATCAGATGTCAGAAAAAAAAAATTCTGTGTGACATACAGTACTTGAGCCACCCCTCACTTCTTTATATTTGCTTTGAATCATCTTTTTAGTACAAAAATTATTTTATGCCTGTCAAACTGACTTATCTTTGGCATACCAAGCAGATTAAATGAAAGAAATGGGAACAAATGTTTTACTGTGACAGGCTGCAAAAGATCTAAAAATAAAGAAGGACTTCCAACCACTCAGCATTCAGCACCACCAGTATACTGATCACCGTCTGATCATCTGGAACCATCTGAACCTGTTTCTTCACTGGTTAGATGCTTGAATTATTCATACGTAGGTCACTGTGTAGCTTAAGAAACAAAAAACTGGTTTAGGGACTGGACTGAAAATGAAAGCCTTCAAAAGTCCTTCAGGAAGCCTGAAGAACTATACAAGACAACATGCTTCTGGAAGCAAAATTATGAAGAAATGAGGGGTGGCTCAAGACTTCTGCAGAGTACCGCAAAGCGTATTATTATATACATATGACCCATACATCAATGTGTATTAGTGATTGTCAAACATTTTTAGCACATTTTTCAATGCTGTGATAATACAGGCCACAATTCTGGTCAAAGCAAAATTTCACACTGTTCCATCTTTACGGGGACATATGTTTGATGTTTATACCAATGTGTCTCTGTCTAAGTCTATTCTTCTGGCCTGTTCTGAAAGTGTGGGTGGCTAGCGCTTCCCTTGGAGGTATATTATGGGTATTAGTGTGAGCCAGGCTGGTGCACTATCTGGCGTGTAGGACGTGTTTTTGGCTGTGATTGGGATCCTCCTGCAGCAGCAGTGGCAGGAGTGACAGACACTGACTCAGCAGCTTTTAAGCTCGGACTCCTTCATCCTGCCTTTGTACAAAACGCAGCAGTGCCAGAGAAGTGCCACTGCAGAGAACTCAGGAACAATGCATTCTGAATGACACTGTGTCAAAGAGAAAAGGAGAGGAGAGAAGAGGAGAAGAAAGGAGAGGAGAGGAGAGGAGAGAAAAGGAGAGAAGGAGAGGAGGGTAGAGGAGAAGAAAGGAGAAGAGAAGAGAAAAGAAGAGAAGAGAGGAGGAGAGGAAAGGAGAGGAGAGAAGAGGAGAGAAGGAGAGGAGGGTAGAGGAGAAGAAAGGAGAAGAGAAGAGAAAAGAGGAGAAGAGAGTAGGAGAGGAAAAGAGAGGACAAGAGAGTTGAGGGGGGAAAAGGAGCGGAGAGGAGAGAAAAGAAGAGAAGAGGAGAGAAAAGGAGAGGAGAGAAGAGGAGAGAAGGAGAGGAGGGTAGAGGAGATGAAAGGAGAAGAGAAGAAAAAAGAGAAGAAGAGAGGAGGAGAGGAAAGGAGAGGACAAGAGAGTTGAGGGGGAAAAGGAGCGGAGAGGAGAGAAAAGAAGAGAAGAGAAGAGGAGAGAAAGGGAGAGGAGAGGAGAGGAAAGGAGAGGACACGAGAGAAGAGAAGAGAAGAGGAGAGAGGAGGAGAGGAAAGGAGAGGACACGAGAGAAGAGAAGAGGAGAGGAGAGGAAAGGAAAGGAGAGGAGAGAAGAGAAGAGGAGAGGAGAGGAGAGGAAAGGAGAGGAGAGAAGAGAAGAGGAAATGAAAGAAGACAAGAAGAGAATAGAGAGACGAGAAGAGAGTAGAGGACAGGAGAGGAGATGAGAAGTGAAAAGAAGAGAGGAGAGGAGAAGAGAAGAAAAGAGAGCAGAGGATAGGAGAGGAAAGGAGAGCAGAAGGAAGAAAAGGAGAGGAGAGGAAAAGAGGGAGTAGAGGACAGAAAATATGAGCAGAGAAGAGAGGAGAAGAGAGCAGAGGAGAGGAGAGAAGAGGGTGTTGGAGAGAAGAGCAGAGGAGAGGAGAACAAAATAGAGGAGACTTTTTTTTCTCTAAGCCCTGACGGGCTGGTGCATAAAGCACTCTAATCAGGATTAGTGAGGACAGGTGGAGAAGGCGGGATTAGACTGCAGCTTTTTCTCCACCACACACACCATCACCAAGAAACACACTTTCTCTTCAGTGCTCGTTCTTCCTTTAACAACTGTCCTAATACACTTTCCTATACTATTACCATAACGTTACATAAATAATTTGAGGCTTCAGGCCAGTCACGACGAGCATGTGTGGGGTTCAAATCTCATCCATGGCATCATCAGCACCAGTCTGGCCCTGATTCAGTGTCTGAGCAACAGCAAAGCCTTTCATGAAGCTCTCACAGTACAGAGAAAAGGAGCCAGAATAAAAAAGGCATGGCCCCATTTATGTTTGTCTTATTTTATGATCAGAGTTTATGCACTGCACACTAATGTGGTGGTAGGTGAAGACGTTACTGTGCTTTAAAGTTAACATATGACCCGTAGCTTTTAGAGCTAGGTCTACCAATTAGGCCATAAATATCAAAAACATGGTCAAAAGGAAAGATAAAACATACCTCTGCAATAATGCTAATTTCTGGTAGTGCTCTTATGGGATCCTTCTAGTATCTTAGCACTAAGCTACTGGCATAGAACACCTTTTGGCCTTTCTAGATCAAACATCAGATTTCTGTCAAAACATTTCACTCAGTGTTCATTTAAAATGTGATGGTTAATCTGACACATCAGACCTTCAATCCAGTGCCTGAAGGTCTAACCAATAAGAGACTTCGCCATATCAACTTAGATATGAAAAATCCTGATAACTGTTTGTTGGCCATTTTACAAATTCAACAAAAACATTCAAATGTAAGAAGTAAGAATAGTATTGCAGTAATCGTAATGTTATATACAACCATGATTCTTTTGAGTTGTTTGAAAAGTACTACTTTCTGACAACACTTTTCCAATGCTTTTAGCACACAGTGTGAGCTTTCCAAAAAAAAAAGAGTCACAAATTCTGCCTGAGGTGCCGCTCCTAATTTACAGACTGGATCTTCTTAAATCGCTTTCTGCAGCTCCTTTCTCTTGTAACTCTTTTCAACATGGCAAACAGAAACCTGTTTAACTGGAACAAATCTTCACCCTTGAGTTACTGCTCAGAAACACATAGGCTGACTGTGTTCTTGCCATAGTTTGGCATTGGTAAAGTTTGGTAGATTTTGCTACATTTTATAAATCGCTTCTTGTTAATACTATAAAACGACAAAAGTGAAATAAGCCCACTATTTTTGTAATTTTCCTTTCCTGTAATTGCTGCCTAATATCATTATTATTATTATTATTATTATCATTATTATTATTATTATTATTATTATATGCTTTTTTGTTGTTATTCAAAACCATTAAAAATGACAAGAAAGTGTGGCTCTTTGGAAGCAAAATATGAGGAAATGAGGAGTGCCTCAAAACTTTTACACATTGTAAAGCATATCATATATTTGATATGTGACCACAATACACATCGATGTGTATTGGTGATTGTCAAACATTTTCAGCATGTTTTTCAATTCTGTGATCATACAGCCTGCTACTTTGTAGTGTTCCTTTCCTGTAATTGCTTCCTATTATTATTAGTATTAGTAGTAGTAGCAGTAGTAGTAGTAGCAGTAGTAGTAGTTGTTGTAGCAGTCATAGTAGTAGTAGTAGTACTAGTAGTGATATATGCTTTGTCTGGCAGCTGGTAGCCTAGTGGTTAGGGCGTTTGCCTTATGCTCAAGAAGTTGTGGGTTTGATTCCCAAGACCACTAAGCACCTCTGTGGTACCCTGTCCCCACACACTGCTACCCGGGCGCTGTGTTCCTGGCTGCTTGCTGCTTCACTTAGTAAATGGGTTAAATGCAGAGGAAGAGATTCATGCTGTTCACACGGTGCGTTGTGTTCACATATGACAGAATGGTCACTTTATTAACTTTGGAGCGGATATCGGGGGAACAATCTTCAAAGAATGAATATTGCCCAGTAAATATTTAATAGTATTTGTGCTTGAAATACCCATCTCATGAACAACACATTAAAACATGAACAACACAATGGACATGTACAACACATTAAAAACAGATTTAATTTGATTTTGTTTGTCTTTTCGTGATTTCGTGAGAGCTGTACCTCCTGTCGTTTGAAGTTCTGAACACACTGTTCAAACTGCTCATCTTTTGTCTCATCAGCCTTTCCCAACTTCTGCAGCACCTGGGAGAAGAAAAGAGATAGCATCCATCACTACACTAATAAACTGGCACTCAAGTACCTAATGACGAAGGTAATGCCTTCATGTACTATTAAACCAATGTCTGTCACACCCCATCATCTCCAGTAAGGCTGATTTTGTCCACAACATTTGACAAATGACATCGTCAGCACCACAAAGCAGAGGACACAAGGACAAGTGAACATATTTCAAAGGAGTGAAAATACAGGCAGGTTCTAAAATGACTGCATTAAATAACATTGTCCCGAAAACAAATAGCCCACTGGCTGGCGTCTGATAGGAAAGCGGATGCCTGAAGAGAAAACAAAAAGCATTGGGCCCACAGCCAATGACACGTGGAGTAAATCCTCTTAGAAGGTGTGCTTTACGGCTTGTGCCCCAGCCTGCCCTCCAAATAATAATATAAGATACTTGAACGGTTGGTTAGTGTTAAGAGATAGTAGAATGATGAAGCGCTCCGATTTGACCTTATTGTCTACAAACCTGCATGCATATTTCGGGATTAGTGTGCATTATATTTGATTATGTAATCTGAGATACACTTAGAATACATGCAGGAGTGGCTTATATTTGCCCTGCCTGTTCAGTTTTGTTTCACTGTTGAGCAGAACTTAAATTAACTGAATGATAAAAGTATTGCCTCCTGCAGCATAACGCCATGAAATGGCCAGATGTTACTATTGCAATTATATTGGCACACTGTGCTTTGCAATATATAAAAAACAGGCTGGTGAATCACTGATGTGACACTGTTAAGAACTGGAGTGCATTATTTTGACTGAAATAATTTATATCCATTAGATTACATGAATACCTTAACTCGCTGAAACACCTACAGAAACACTCATCTGAAACTGTGACTGGTCAGGATAAAAAAGTAAAAAACACTGTGATTGGTCACAAGGCTCTTTTAGATATTGCAACTTTCTGCAATATCAGTACTGTAAAAAAACAATATCACAGTGACAAATAACAGACGAAGGGAAATAAGCTCAGGCAGTATGACAACATTGTTAAAGTAATACATGATGTCACGGCAAGCTTAAGCACTTAAAGGCAATCTTGTAAATCCAAATTTCCCTTCACAAAAAATATTGTAACATGTAAACACTGTGAAAACAGACGATTTACTACTTCTAGCACACAACAAAAACAAACTACTTGAAATTCACTGTTTCTCCAATGTCACAAGATCAACTCTTTCACACGTATTATTCCATTTCACCTAATTACCACAGCTTTTTAAGCTCCGCCCATTTATGTTGAAGTTATAAGGAATGAATTTGCGTGGACTGCTTTTTTAATTAGGCAAAACACAGGGCAGCCAAAAAGAACAGAGGTCTTATCTATCTGTTTTAAAGTAAAAGTTTATTTCTGGGAGTTATAGAGAGGTTGGAAAATGGCCATGCAAGAATGAATTTTTGGGACATAAGACCACACAAAGGCGAAAAAAACACAAGTTAAAATTGGACATGGATAAATTTGGACATTAGAGAACACTGACAAACTGCATGTTTCATTACAAAGACAGCATAATTTGGCCTGTTTAAGTGCAGGACAGTATCTAAAACAGTGGAAAACTTTGTACTACATATTGTAGTTCCTTAGAAACCTCAAGGAACTACAAAAACGAAATGTTGTGTTGTGAGAAAATGTCTCGGAGAATCGTGATGTCATGTTTTTGACATCCTGCTCACCTCTACTCTAAAACTCTATTGGACATGAGCCATGAAATAATTTCCGTCTGCAGCACGTCCACCACACTCACTTGCACTATCAAATTGGCTGGTGTGAAAGTGCTGTTTGTTGACTGATGAAGACCGAATAGTGAAGACTGAATAGTATGAGCTCGATACTAAACCATACACGCTCACACGCCTGACTCAGTGCAACACACTGAATTCATATCAGCCACTCTAGCGAGAGTAATGCGGCTGAGATCATACACCCTCTAGAGAGTGTGACACACACACACGCACACACACAAAACGGAGGTGGAAATCGGGTTTTCCAGTCTGTCGTGTGCCTCAGCCAAAACGGTGACCCAAATCATATGACCATCCTCTGTCCTCCCATTGTGACTACCACAAGAAAACGGTTGCCATGAGGAAGACAACTGCTGCCATAACGAATGAAGCAGATCATTATGGCATCTGTGGGTTTTGATCCTCTACGGCAATCATAAATTCTCAAATGCCCGTCTAATAAGTTAATCCTGAACAATATACAGTATATCGATAGTAATCTATATTATGTATATCTTCTGTATTACCATAAAACTTTACATTTGTTTTTTTTTACATTGTATGTATACTATAAATATACTATAGTATCTATCTGTCTATAGTATTTATACCGAAGCATTTTGGGTATAAAGCATAGCATATTTCATACAGAGCATTTTTCAGTTGTATTATTACGTGACTTTTATTTTAGATTGCATATTTTACGCTGTTCTTGTCTCTGTGTGTCTGTGCAGTTGTAACATAAGCAAGTTCAGTAAAGTGTTTCCTGAATTTGTGCAAACCTGTCAACACTAAATGGTTTCAGATCATCGTTCAAAATGTAATACAAAATGAGGAGAATGTGAAGAAACACAAACTACAGTTTTAAACGATCATTTCATTTAGGTTTTGGAATGAAAATATGACGTGTAAAAAAAGTAACTGAATTATTAACTTGTGCCGCCTTTAGCACCATCAGTCACATACAAAGCTACTATTTTTTATAGCTGTGTTCTTCTTCGTTAACGAACAGTTTTTGCACTGCAGCAAGAGCCGTTTCTAGGCACAGGTGGACCAGGCAGTGGCTTCCGGTTCCACTGACAAGGGGAAGCTGATTAGGGGTCAATAGGGCACAATCCCCACCTTTTCCTGTCAACAGAAATTTGGTCGCCCAACCACCCCCACCACCCCTACTTGACAAAAATATTGCCGATTACGCCCCTAGATCTCTCCTATGCTGCCAGAAGGCCTGCAACTCCCTTTAGTGCTTTGTAAGCCCTAGCTTCTTGCATCCCATCTGCATTTTGTGTATCATAATATAGGCTTATTGTTCATTATTTGTGCAATGCTGGCTTTTGGAATATTTATATTGTGGAGGGCTGCAATATGCAAATAAGCACTCGCTGAAGTAATCACAGCGGTTTCTTACTATGTACTTTGTGTATTCTGACTGATCTCAAACTTTCCATATGGTTTAACTGTCTATTTGGATGAACAAAAGCATTTAAACACACCAAGGAACATAAATCATTTGAATCCAAACTCCAGTGTTCCATAATTCCAGTTTCCCCTTGCTAAGAGGAAAAAAACATTTTGTCGACAATGTAAAGTCCTACGGTAATCTGCAGTACTGCTTAAATACAGAAAATTACTGTAAAAATATGTTCATTATATTGGAGCGATGTAGATTAAATTGATCAAGTTCTCGAAAACTGGATTAAACCTGAGGTTAGAAAAGAATTTTCACTGGCACTGCACTGTAGTCCAGCATCAATCTTAATCTTTGTCCAGTGAACAGGTCCTATATTTTACAGGAAATAGCATGTTGTTATTGGCACAAGTTACTTTTAATTTCTTAAGGAGCTTCCCAGCATCACTTCCTGGTTTATAATTTAGCACTAAAATGCATGAAAAATGATATATTGGCATGGAAAAAGCTGTGACGTCCGGGCCTCGTCCGCCACACCCCCTCGTTCTCATGCTGGTTGTTTATGTTTGGGCACATAAACAACCAGCTGAGCAGCGGAGGCTCATTCCATTCAGGTGCATCTGATTTCCTTGCTAAGCGTCGTGCAAAAACATTTTAAAAAAGCACGAGGACGATGGGGTGTGGCGGACGAGGCCCGGACGTCACGAAAGCAAAATATATATATATATATATATATATATATAATTATAGAATATATAGAAATATATAAAAGAATATCTGCAGTTTCCACAAATGTGCGGGGGATTTCCGCGAACAATTATTAGTTCAGATCTCAGAAAAAATCCGCGAGAGACCGAAGCCGCGAATGCTGAACTGAGTATAAGCGGGGCTTTACTGTGTGTGTATATATTATATATATTTGTGTGTGTGTGTGTGTGTGTATATATATAGGCTCCAGGTACCCACAACCATAGTGAAGATTAAGTGACTACAGAAAATGAGAACGAGAACTGGTAGTTAGTTTTATCTAACAGTTTGATCACACTTACACATATGTCAGTATAGCAGTTAAAGCAACTGTGTTAGTTTTTAAATATATAAATATATAGATATATACATGGTGTGTGTGTGTATGTATGTA
>JBBJLS010000011.1:16815413-16850939 GCA_037577275.1 Bryconaethiops microstoma
AGTATTGGGACACACATCTTAATTATTGAATTCAATAATTCCTAATAATTCCCTTTCCTAATTTTGGACAACACCATGCTTACAACTTTGTGGACATAGTTTGGGGAAGAACCTTTTCTATTCCAGCATGACTGTGTCCCAGTGCACAAATCAATCTCCATAAAGACGTGGCTGGATGAGTTCAGTGTGGAAGAACTTGACTGGCTCACAAAGAGCCCTGACCTCAACCCCATCCAACACCTCTGGGATGAACTGGAACGGAGATTGAGTGCCAGGCCTTCTCATCCAACATCAGTGCCTGACCTCATAAACACTTAACGGACTGAATGGGCACAAATTCCCACAGAAACGCCAGAATCTAGTGGAAGAAGAAGACGGACCCAACTTCATGTTAAAGTCTATGGATTTGAATGCAGTGTCATTAAAGTTGGTGTAATGGTTATGCGCCCCAGTACTTTTGTATATATATTGTATGTGTGTGTGTGTGTGTGTGTGTGTGTATATATATATATATATATATATATATATATATATATCCTGAGCATTAGTAATAATGCTAATGCATAGGCTTCCTATTATATAAACTGCATTTTATATTTTCTTTTTTTAGAACTCTGCTATGGTAGAGCCAGACACTAAACTGAACTGATGGACAAAAAAGAGAGCGAGGTCGACTGTAAAGTCCACCCACAGAGAAAACTGAAAGTCTCGCTACATCTGTCAATCACTCCCTCTCTCCCTCTCTTGCCCTCTCACCCAGGATACTGTCTATCATTTGCCTGTGATAGGGAATCTATCAATAGGCTTGAGTAAGTTCCAGGAGAGGGGGTTGTCTGGGTTTGTTCTGCAGGTAGAGTTTTGCAGTTTTACCTAGCTAGCTATCACCCAGTATGTATCTAACTAGCTAACTGAAACAGCGAAACACTCTGGTCTGAATTTTTGTCGGTTTATAGTAGCTATGTAAAGGTAAAATGGCTATAAACTGACTTCAGCCTCCCCTTTCACAGAGTGGTCACTGCATATTGTTGGACATCGGCCCACCTTAAGGCAGATGTTTTTGATTCAAGTCTAGAGCCGATTCTCTGTGAGATACTTGAAACTTCTCCTCTTTGTCTACCACTATTTCTGGGACTCAAAAATAGCCTTGTTTTTCCTGATTTGATTAGTTGGAACAGCTCTAAACAACGTAAACTATAGCATAAACCAACTTGCTTCAGAACCTGCCTCCAGTTACCTGCCTCCATCTGGTATGTGCACTGGTTAATGTTGTCCAAAAAATAAATTCTCAGATACTAATCGATACTAAAATTTAGTTTCGAGTTCTATATCAATTAGCACTGGTATTGATACTTAAATGCCAGTTTTAGTTCTGCCGGTTCACGGAAATCGCTGTCAGACTACAACAATTTTCAACAGGCATTACAGCAGGCAGCCTCTCCCCCAGGCTACCTGAAGGACCCAATGTTTACATGACAGCCGGCTTGGGACTCATTTAAAGGCACTCACTTTTTTTCCTCCGTAGAGAGCCAGGGGGAGCTTTGAGGCTTTGGCTCTCTACGGAGAAAAAATGTAGCTCGGCCAGGGAACAACCTGGCGCTGTGAAATTTTACGCGGACCCTCAGCTCCCTCAGACCTATCCAACTAGACCGGTGGCGAAGCTCTCCTCCCCGGTGAACCGGCGCGTCAGTCCTGTGAGCACAGACTTTCCGAGCCACGTCGCTCTGCGGGGCGAGCACCAAGCCACGGCAAACTTGACAGGGATCCGGAATTATAAGCCCAAAACTTCCCCCATTGTTCTTTACGGATGGCGGGGGGGAAAAGCTTCATGGTTTAATACACTGCCCAGTTCTGAGTCGGCTAATAATAATAATAATAATACATTTAATTTATAAAGCGCTTTTCAAAATACCCAAAGACGCTGTTGAATTCTGAGTAGACAAACAAAACGGAGCATCTTGTCTACTCAAACCTAGCAGCGCGAAATTTTACAGAGACCCTCAGCTCTCCTCCGCTCAGAACCAGTGCGATGGCCCCTGAGCACACTCATTTATTAAAAAGTTCCTGTGTTTGTTTTTTCTCCCCATGTAGTATCGAAAATAGTATCGAGTATCGAGTAAAATCCTTAGTATCAGTATCAAGTTTAGCACTGGTTGGTCCAAAATTTATTATGTCTTTCACTAAATAGACTGTCACTAAGCCAAACTGTGTGGACCTGAATAAAGTCACACACACATACAATCAACAGGAATAACACAGCATGTGCTCCAGGCTAATAGTCGTTTTCCATCTGTGTATCTGCCTTTTCTTCCACACACTGTCACCCATGTCTACCTGCAGGGGACATGATAAGCATCAATACATAGTGAAGTCGTGATCTCAGCAGGCATAAGATAACATTCACAACAGACTACACACTTGTGTGTCACTGTGACACTCTTTGATGTGCTTCTTTAAATGAAATAAATATATTGAAAAACTGGTGAAAGTGTGCCAAAAATGAAGCCAAGACGTGTTTGGTGCAAAGGAACAAAAGTCTACTGCAGATTTTAAAACGGTAGTAGCAGACATCTTGACCAACTTTCGTCTAATTCCTCTATTTTTGTGGGTTTTGAGAGCCAGTACAAAACTGGTGCCAATTCCTGGCACTCTAAACTTCACCACCACATATTTGTTGAAAAGACATTTGTAGCAATCACTCCTCCTGTATTATATTATGATATTATATAATTTAGATTTTTATTTCTCCACAAAACAGTAATAACAATTGTTGAATCTTTTTTACATAATTTCAAGTGATGTCTTTAGTTTTTGCACCAAATTATGGTGAGTAGGCATAGCTAAGCAGTATCTATATAGCAGTATAGGTAACATTTAAACCATATCCATCCCTAAATAACAGTGTGTCCCACAGTTTGTGGGATTACGAAACAACTTTACACAATTTGAGGCCTGTGCAAATTGGTGACAACTTTGTTATATGCTAGCTATATGTAGCTCCATTGCAAACTGCTACAAAGAACAGGGAAACAGCGTACTATGAACACACTACACCATAAATCCAAATGCGAGAGGAAGAAGGTGCGGGAACTCAGCAGAAAGCTGGCTTTCCACATGGCAGCTTGGCATTAACCTTACGTCCAACTGCCTGGAGACACCATGCAGCACAGGCAGCCAGCCCATGAAATATTAACAGTGCTTGGGCCCCAAAACCAGACACTGACCACTGCAGAGCTTTTCTATCTCCTCCACATCAAGGAGGGGCTTCAGTTCTCACCATAGCACCCTTTCCCAACTGTAATACTGAAATAGGGTTGTTTTTGGATGAAAACTGAAAAACAGCTCCCTAGTTCTCCAGGGAATAGAGGCATCATGCAGTGTTAATTATGCATGTTGTCTCATGTTCTGCGGGGCAGCCTGCATCTGCCACGTAAAACACAATGAGGCCTGAGACAATTATCATGAATTTCTGTTGGAAGTAGGAAGTTGACATCAGTGATGACTCATTATTATTATTCATGGGTCTCACATACTACTGTTTTATCAAACTGCACCCCCTTACAGATGTCCACATAGTTACAACCTCGCAATGAAAATTTCTGAGTGCGCCCTGGATTTTTTCTAGGATGTATTTTGTCACCACAGGAGGCCAGATGAAGAGATACCTTATAGCTCTTATCATATAATCTGTCATGGCGCAAGATCTCACCTTCCACTGAGGATAAACTGTGTGCCTACACTTCAATGAGTCCCAACTTAGGGCTGAACAAAACGGGGGGTTGTGCTGCAATATATGTGGCGTTTGCAATAAATGTTATCTTTGGAAGTCAAAAATGACATGTGTTCTACATATAACTGTTGAAATACACCTTCCTTTACATTGAAAACCCATTAGATTAGCAAAGCCATGATGTGAGTGGTCTGTTTTTGTACAATTGAGGACCGGCCCATTTGCATTTATCGGTTCCAGTATTGCAAAGGCCAATATTGGAACCATATATTGTGCAGCCCTAGTTCTCTCATTCAAATGTAGTTATTTAATTGTATTTAGTTCTAAAGGCTTAGACTCGTATAATGACCACAGGAACCCAGGCCTCTAGAACCAAAACCAAACACTGTTTAACTGGTCAAACATGACTGAACAAAATGACAATCAGGCAGCTCCCCTGGTTGATACAAAGGTTGTGATATACTTGGGTGAATCACTATAAGAAACTGCTCAAACAGACAGATTAATTCACGACTTAGATAAAGCCTCCCTGAGTTCTAGGTCATGGTTGTGAATGTGGCATTAATCGTATGCATGCTCACAACACAATCACCACCAGTGGTGTGGAAAATAAACTGAGCTGAATGCCTACATTTGTATATAAAGCATAAGGGCCATGGTGAGCTGTCACTTTCCTCTGCCTTGCTGGAAGCAGCTCTCTGCCTGTCTGGCTGGGTAGGTCCATAGTTATTAAAAGAAAAGCAATCCTCTTACATGACGCTCGGACCACGCGGGGGAACACCGGCACTGCCTTGTCTTTGCCTGTCGGCTGCTGTATCTCGGAACCTGTTCTGAGCTGGAAAACCCACACAAGGCCACAAGCAAATTAAAAAATGTTAAAAAAAAAAGAGTGGGGTACCACCCTGAATGGGATACACCATTTCCTCTTCTAGTTATAATTCATAAACAGGTGTATTCGCGGTGTGTTTTTACATCAGACCAACCAGACCCAAGCTTTTACAAATGCATGAAAACAACATGAGCAATCACGACCACTGCAAGGATGAGGGGATCCCCTCCTCCTCCCCTTCCTCTGACCTTGCAGGAATAACACAGCTCTAAACACAGCTCTCAGCTGCATCTTTAAACCACGCTGAGGAGCACCATTAATAAATGAGTGCTTTTGGCTTGGATTGCACCGGCTTTGTGGGTCCTGCAGCCCAGTTTAACGTGTCAGTTCCTCCTTTGGCATGCTGTAATGTGCCCACCGTGCAGATGTAGAGGCTGCGTGTGTGCCCTGCGGTCATACTAAGGGGGGTGAGCTATTCAATTCTGCTCCAAGCCTATCTGAATTAACAAAAACGTCAATTTCTCCTCACACAGCCCAGGTCTGAAAGGGAATCCTGTCACACTGCTCCTGTGAATGTCCTGTTATCTTAGTGCTGGAGAGGTTGACATTGCAACTGTCACGATATTTGAGGAAAATATTTGGTTGGGGACAGAGTATAGGATAAACACAGCACAAAAAATGTTTTAAATTAAAGTTTTATATATGTATGAAGTCGATATTTTTCTGAATTTTTATGCGATTTTGTGGTTATCGACCATAAGCTGTACCTACTCCGCCTTAACGAACCTCGAGCATCTTCCCACGAACAGCTCCTCCTGACAGAGGCTGCCGTTGTGCCTATTTCTCATACAAATCCCTGGCGAGCAAACCACGCTCGGGAAGCTGTTCAGAGTACAACAAGCGCCATACCTTTTCTTGAGCCCGATTGATCCTCTTTTGGACGTTTTTGGCGAAAATGCCCGACTTGATCTCAGCCATGGCTGCTGGTACTGAGGCGAGCCGAGCGGTTTCAGCACCTCTCAGGGAGAAGGGGGGGCGGGGCTTTCCTTAAAGATGCAGGACCCGGATGAAACATGAACGCTGTTGTTGTCGTTTGAGAAACCTCTGAACAGCAGCAATGTGGCGTAGTTTGAGTCAAACCTTCATAATTACACACTTTTGTTATTTTGTTCAAAGTGCTTTAGGTGTGAGCATGGCTGCCCCTGAACCTCACAGAGCCCCGTTTCTGAGGAGAGGGCCATGGCTGACAGTAACTAGGCCATGGATCTCAGCAAGAAACTGATAACAGTGGTGGCTGTTAAAGGCAGTAGGTGTGTCCCAATACTTATCCATATAGAGTAAATTTGTCCATATAGAGTAAATCTAATTTAATGGGGAAAATATGTGCATACAGTTAAGTAACGTACAACCAACACCCCCGCTCTCCTCAACCTAACACAGCCCATATATACTCTAACAAACTAACTGCCCACACTCCAATTGCCTCTGTAAATACTTCTCTACTTACTGCATATTCTTGGTCCTGTTGCTGTTATGTTTGCACAATTATTCTTTATTGTTGTCTACCTTTGTTCTGCTGTTTTGCACACATAACTCTGCTGGTAGAATACAGTATGTCATCATTCTTTATTCATTCAAACTAGTACTGTAGCTGTCGACTGCACTGAATGTTGTCTTGTCCTGTTATTTTGATGCTCTTGCGTTTTTTCCTTGTACTCTGTATTTTGTAAAGGAAACATTTTGGCCCACTTCACAAAACCCTTCACACACATGGACAAATACTGTCTACTGGACGAGCTGCAACAAACAGAAAACAGTGAGGGGTAAGACCCTTAGCTCACACAGTGAAATGATAAGAACTTAGCTAAGAAAGAGAAAAGAGCCTTTGTTAAATATCAGACCTCCAACATTTAACCTAAAGTCTTTTGTTTATTATGAGGAGATCTGAAACTGTGACCTGAAGTGAAAAGCTTGAACTGTGTTTACCACAGTTCCACTTTCACACATTAAGCAATTTCCAGATATCTTAAGCTGACATGAATTTTTCAGCCTCATAAATATCGTACCGACCCATTCAGTGACATGGTGTTAATGATGTTAATTTGGTGTTCCACATTCTTTATATATTAATGTGGCTGCAGGTGTGCGTCCTTGGTTCTCATCCAGTTCTTTTGTTTCATTCTACCTTTCACCGTAGCAGGATCAAGTAATAAAGGAAATAAACTGGCATAATATACTGGCACAATACACACACACACACACACACACACACACACACGTAGTCAAACTTTTGCACCGAGAGAGAGAGGCACACAGACTTTACAGGGCCTGTAATTTAATTAAAAATTTGTAACTGTCTTTTTGGTTATTAATAAAGAAGCAGTCCATTTAAAATTAGTTTCTGCTCTGTTGTATTGTCCCACCTGTTTTCAGTTATTCTTGAACATAAATAGCATCTTAATACACAGAGTAATACCCGCTCCATAGCTCACACATACATCTTGAAGAGTGTTCAAAAATTGTTCATTTAATTAGTCATTTAAGGAAAAAAAAATCAATAAAATTGTTATCGGTTCTTACCCTGACTGTTTACATGAGTGAAGAACATCTTGCAGAAATGCTCAAGTTGCTGTGGAGGTTTGTTCTCGGGGGAAGGGGTTCTGGAAGAAACAAATTGTTCTTTTGGGACTTTCTGGATTTGTTCTCACACTGTTCCTGGAGTTTTGTAGACTGGCCCCCTTTGGGAAGATTCTCAACTGTTCCAAGATTTCTCTGTTTGGAGATAACATTTGCTAACAGCCACTAACCAAGATAACATCTTCCAACTTCACTGGAACTTCAGAGTCTGCAGCCCTTTCCTCACTGACTTACTTCCACAATCTTTTCTGGTGTTTGCTACGATGGAACATCTGACTGCCTGTCAATACCTGCTGTTTAGGCCGGATTCTGAAATGCCCTGCTGAATGAATGGCGTGACTGTAAGAGCCATACTTTGTTGACCCGTGCGCGTGATGTAGGGCGGAGTGATGTTGAAGTTCAGTAGGGCTGGCAGTGATCCAAAACTGGAAAACTGTTTCCACACTGAGTCAATTTTTCCTTCCAATAAATAAAAGGATCATTTTAACTTGCACTGTGTTTACTAGGATCATCTTTGTTGTAGATTGAATTTAGTCAGAAGATCAATGACACAATGACAAATATTCTACTTCATTACGACTCTGTGTGCAGAAGCAAGTCAAATTTAAAACACACACACACATTTCTATAGACAAATATTCAACTGTCAGTTTATTTTATACAGAAAACATTCAAATACCAAAAAAAACATGGTACTGAATTACTGGCATCAGGTTCAATCCACCACACAAATGCATGGAGTTTCTGGTATTACAGTCCTCATGCTGACCACCAGCAGTTGAATAAACAGCTCACTGTAACACTGGTTACACATTTGTACTGGAATCAGTGCTATTACAGTATACATTTTTTTATGACTAAAAACATGAAATCACATGTAGAAGTGGGTACTGTAAAATCACAGTAGATTTACAGGCGCTCAAGTTAATGTAAACAGTTTTCAGTGACTTTAAAATCAGACAATAAAATATAAAAGATCACTTCAGTCCCTTCCGGTTGGAACGCTGTGTTTCCTACTGCAGTATGCCAATCGATGAATACATTTAGTGCTCAAACTTTATGCCTAACCAGAGGTTTGATAAATTATCATATTTTACAGCAGTCAGTGTTTAGACAGGACATTATTAAAAAACACACAAATAAACAATATAACCTTTACATGAAAATCTAAAATCAAAAACCCTCAAAACTCATTGTTTGAGTGTTTGATAAAGGGATGAATGCTGTTTAGTGAAAATAAAGAGCATTATCTATGAAAAAATGTCCCTGCAATTATTACTGAAATCAGAAAGTGCACCAGTGACGGTATACCAGTGTTTCCTGAGTGGATTCAGGCACGTATAGGTTACAACAGACACAGAATTCAAAAGAAAACAACGGTATACACAGAGTGGAGAAAGACTCTGAACAAGAACATGGAGCTCAGATTCAGCAGCAGCAAGAAAGAGGTCAGCAGTAAAGTGCATGAAGATATAGGTGGTACATTAAATATTATTTCTACATACTCTTCATACCAATAAATATAAACACACACACACACACACACAGATTTATTCAGGTGTAAACAGTGTAATATGATATCTTCTAAAGCTGCTAAAGCTGTTCTCACTGAAGAAACACACTCTTAAATAACCTGGACTAGAATCTGCAGGTCTTTACAGTGTCCAGGAAGGTCAGAAATTGGGGATGGATCATTATTTGGTTTGTTACAGCCCAGTCTAGGTCGGGCCACAATGTACAGAAGAATAATTGAGCAAAAACCCCAAAGCTGCTTTGTGTTTATTCCTCTCAATGTGGACTCCTAACGAAGCCCCACATTGATGTACCTAACCAGACTGGAAAAAAAAGAAACATAAATACAATTACAGTATCGAAAACCAATCAAAACCAAAAGGGCATTGACGTCCCAATAGGCACAACTACCAAATGTTGTTTGCAAAGTTATCTTTGAGCTATTTACAAAATATATACAAACAGTGACATAAAGAGACTCAAATGGACAAGGCGAAAACAAGCAGGGGTCATGCACAGTAAAGTCAATATATATAACACACAATAAACAAGAACACAGAGCGAAGGCAACACTGTCTCCACTGTAGTTTGTCGGTGGCTTTTATATTTGTTCTAATCCAACAGCCAACCAATCACAGAAGAGGAAGGAGCAGGGCATATACAAAGCTTCTAATCCTTTAGGGCAAGTTCATGCCACATTGGGTCTAAAAAGGGAGAGACAAAAGACACCCATCCCACCACAAGCAGAAACCGACACTTGGCACAAAATACATAAACAATCAAGGATATAACAGGTTCTTTTATTTTTCCACCCATAGAATATAAGCAGATGCAACAGTGTCTTCCCTGAAACTCGTGGCTTGTAAAAATGGTGATAAATGTGTGTAGTGTCATCCTGCACCATAACTGGTTTTTCTAGTTTTAATATGCAGAGTGAGGTGTCGCAGGCACCTATGGGCAGAAACACCTTAAACACCTTCCTTTCCCTTTCCAGGACCATGTTCAGGTGGTTTACAGTCATGCTTTAACCCAACACATGATGAACGTGTAATACAGTTAATATTATAATGATATAGGATGCATCTCCAATGAATCCATACTTCTGGACTTTACTTTCACTTTCACTTCATACCCACCAGTCTTTTTTACACCTTGGGCTAGACACGGGTATTTCCAACAGACCAAAACAAAGCCATCATTTCTGGACTTACTCGGTAGTGCCGGGAACACAGCACTCCTGTCCAGCAGAACACACCTTCTAATCTCCTCAGCGCTGGTATGTTGTTGTTCTCTGAGCTGCCACTCTTTCCCACAGGAAGCCGGAAGGGGCAGCGGTTAGGTATACACAATACGTAAGTACACACCTGGACACGCCATCTGCAGGTGGCCTAATGTAACTAGTGGAACTAGCTCGGTGTAGAGTATTTGAACAATGCAGAGAAAGACAACCACATTTCAGCTGGCCATTAACCTTTTTATTCTATTCTTTTGTCCCCACCCTGTATGTCATCACATTGTTAAAACAACGGAAATTTAACAAGCACGTATCAGGCCCGTTTTTGTTTTGTTCTTTTAATTATTTTAGCAAATGCTACCACATACTGCACATCATTGTCTAAAAATGTTCTAATTTTCTGGTTTTTACTGCCATAGATATTTCTTTTTAAAAAAGAGCTTCTACAGGCATCTTCACTCCAATGCAAACCATATAGGGCAGCTGGTGGCCAGGTGTTTAGGGAGTTGCCCCTGCAATTGGAAGGTTGAATCCCAGGACTGCCAGTGGCACTGGCACCACTGAGGTACCCTTGAACAAGGTACCATCCCCACACGTTTACATTTTTATTTACGCCATTTACCAGACGCTCATATCCAGAGCGATCCAATGCTCCCTGCCCACTGCTTCATTTGATGAACGGGTTAAACGCAGAGGACTCAAGTAATTTCCTTTGGGATCAATATTGTCTATAAAAAAAAAATAGATGTGTTAAGCTGTAATACAGTAACACTTGCTGGGTGCAAAAAAAACTCTGGAAATTCAGCTGTGAACCCATTTCAGGTCAAAATCAACAGGCCGTGAAAATGCTTCAAAATTGGTGCAAAGGCCAAACTTGTGTTTTTTATTTCTTTCCTCTTAGAAAAATACTGCCTCCTAGTGGACAAAACATTACACACTCAACCTGGGAAACCGGTTGAGTCAGATGTCACAGAGTCTATATTTACCTTGAGCGGTATTTACATTAGGATTGACCAACAGAGAGGAAATACTGAGCTCTAACTAAATCAGTCTAATAAAGACTTCCTTAAAAACTTCTTACTTTAGATAAACAGTCTTACTTTAGATAAAGTAGGGAGTGAAAATGTCTAGTTCTGGGCTGTATGGAAGCAGCTGACGAAGAAATCAGGTGTCAATGGGAAACTGCATCAGGTACAGTTACAGTTACTGTTACTGCAGAAATAAAGAAGACCTGCACAGCGAAAACGGGACGTTAACATCTCTTATAGTGATGCAAAAGCTGATGAGCACTCTAAATTTGTTCCCTGAAAACAGTTAAACAGTATTATGCTCAAATGCCGTTTGGTTAAACTTTAGGAGTATCCTGGTAAATGAAGAGTGAGGTCATACAGCCTCGTATTAGAAGAAAAACTACAGTTCCCAGCATACTCAGCAAACCGGATGTTTTCTCTTTGACTGTTAGCAGCTTGTTGTTAATGTTTCGTGGCTATTGGACATGTAAGAAAACGCTTAGAGAGTGAAATATACTTTTAGAGAACAGGTGAACACATACACCATATGTCAGGTTGTCTTTACACCTCAGTTGATAAGAGGTTTGATAAAAGGCTAAAAAAAACTTAGCAAGCATAGGTTGACAGCTCTCGGAAGTGCAGCTTCATGTTTACATCCTACATAAACTGCTTATGTGTTGTGAGCGGATTATTCATTGCATTTATTCCAAAGTTTCTGATTGTGTTTCTGCTTACTGCAGCTCCAAGTGTGAGAGCGATGCAGGAGGGGGGTTCTTGACCTCCACTATGCAACGTGCCCCAGCAGCGAGAAAAGGTGCACGAAAACACAACAAAGCCAAAACAACCCTGGAAACTGTGGACCAGGCTGTAGATCTGAGGAAGAGTCAGAACAAAAAATCCAGAAAGGTTCAGAGGTGAGTATGCCCTAAGGCAACACTGTTCAAAACTGTTTATCCATATGTGAAAGTGTACGGACTCAAATTATGCTCATCGTACTGAGTGACTTTAGTCTCCCATAGATCGACTCTGGAGAATCACAGCAAAACAATACAAGCTGCTGGTAGGACTGGGAAGGTGAAACCCTGTCAACCTAGACATGGGGACGACGAAGAGATGACCGCGGATATGCAGTCAAAACCTGAGGCAGAACCCAGGCTTTCAAGGCAGGACCATCAGCAGTGTCCAGAGGGCATACCAGGCGCTGAGGATGGAACCTGGTATTGCCCTGAATGCAGTAAACGAGGATGCATGAATCTTGTGTTCAGATATTCTATAATTCAGTGACATTCTCTTTATTCTGTCACAGTGAGGTGGACCTGTACAGGGGAGCAGAGGAAATAGAACAAGAACGGCAAGAGAAGCACCAAGCATATGCAGGTATTAAAACAGAACCTTTATTACTGAACTGAATCCCTCTATTGTCATTGTTCACAGTACGAGATTCAACTCCTCCTTATATGAAAAGATAAATAACAGTATTCAGCATGAGTGCAATGGTATGTAGAGGGGCTCAGATGGTGCAGTTATTGTACATTTGGCATTGCAGTTATATCTGTAACACTATATGTTGTAAACTTTACATGCAATATATGAAATACATTATGCTACTAATACATTATACTACATACATTATACTCTATGTAGTATATATTATATATTACATGCAACACAATTCATTCACTTTTTAATCATATTATATTATCTTATAATACTCAATTATATTTTTACATGCATCATATTATTACATGCAAAATACATCTGAATTGTGTTCAGCTGTGAAGGAAATTATTTATGCTGTTCCCAGCAAACCTATAGACCCATGTTGGTGACATCCCTTCTTTAATTAAACTATTTAGTTGTGGGATTCTAATGCATGGCCACAAATTATTAAGGCAAGTGAACAAGATAGTTGAGTTGCAGTCATGACATAGTAAGGCATAAAAATGGCTTAATTATCTTGTTCCTACGCCTTTCTAAGCGCGACGCATTAGTTTATCGCACCCACATCACCAAGTGAAACCCCCTGAAACCCATTTGCAGACCCACGTCTGTTGAACTTTGATTCACCAGCTTATACCCTCTGTTTCTGCAGTACCATTCATTGGATGGTAGTGTTCTCAGTCACATATGTCTTTTTTAGCTTCCATTGTGCCTAATATTGAAGACCAGAACAGTGTGGGTGCTCCTGAGTGCCTCCTGTCCTACAGTCAGAGAGAGTGGAGAGGCAACACCTCCAAAAGCCGCCTTATCAAAAAGGTAAGATTTCCTCAGTATCATGCATGAGTTTCTTTCTTAGCCATCATTCGCAACCCAAGACTCACATGAGGCATTGCTTTTAGGGTTATGAAGCAATAGCTCAGATGTTTGGGAGTCTGCGCAGAGTTAGGGGTGACAACTATTGTGCTCTGAGAGCAACCCTCTTCCAGATCCTCAGCCAATCCCAGAAGCTCCCAGACTGGCTTCAGGACCCTGAAATCGTCCAGGTTTGACCCCAGCATTGATATTTTATAACCATATATCATTATAACCTACGTTACTAAGTTCATTAATTATCTTACTGCCCCATTCAGGTAATTCTTATCAGGAATGCCATTTTTATGACTAATACCTTTGTTAAAGAGGAATTCCACAAAAAAAAAAATCCTGACATTTCTGCATAATTCTATCACTGAAACAAGACATTCAGAGTGGTTTGATAGGAAATGCTCTCTTGCAGAAAAACATACAGTTATTCACAGTGTGGGGCATCTGAAAAGCTGAAAGCTGTCACGTGAAATTGTTATTAATAAGAGTATAACAATGCATCATGACATTTTGATAGAATTCAAAAATGTTTGATTGTACATCAGTGTGAACATTTTATTAATACTGCCATTTAAGATAACTGCAGGGTTTGAACACCAAAGCTTGCAAACAACAAATACCAATCAATAATCCAGTCCAGCAAGTTTATGTTTATACACACACTATATCAACATTACGTATAAACATTCGAAAACAGATGTAGGTTCACTGGTTCAATCGGATTGTGAATTAAATGGCTGTATTAGTGTTGTAGATGTCGCATCCACTGGTTCCGATCACCACCACTGTAAAGAGTTGGTTTCTCTACACTGACCTTGTTAACATCTCACTGATTGAATTATAGAGAAAATTTTAAAATATTTTGTGGAATTGCCCTTCAGCATATATGTGTGTGTGTGTGTGTGTTATGTGTTTGTTGATATCCTTGGTATAATGTAATACAGTGTACGGATCTCTTCTGTTCTTTTTCTATAGTGGCCAAAACAAATGCTGTCTGTGCAGGATTTAGTGGATCAGTGGAGGTTTCCACTTGACAGCAAAAATACAGGGGGAGCAGTGGAGAAGCTGCAATGCTGTCTGAAGCTGTTAAAAGCAAGGGTAACTCATATCTGTACCTCTTTTATCCTCTCACAGCACTCTGCAAAGGATTTTTACACCATGCAGATCCAAAGGGTTTGAAGCACAAAAAGGAAGGAGTCTTGCCAAATATATCCGATAGTTAATAGTTAGGGTATAACTATCAATTCATTTTTGAATATTCTATCAAATATTAGTTAGACTATTTTAATATTCTACAAAAATAAGAGATTGCATGTTTTCTTTTAATTTATCACAAATTATTCATTTACCTTATTGGGGCAGCTGGTGGCATAGTGGATGGAACTGAGGTTCCCTTGAGCAAGGTACCGTCCCCACACACTGCTCCCCGGGCACCCCTTCATTGGTGGCAGCCCCCTGCTTCACTTGGTGAAGGGGTTAAATGCAGAGCAAGAATTTCACGTTGTTCACACTATGTGCTGTGGTGTGTTCATGCCTGACCACTTTACTTTACTTTGTATTATTACATTAATCCTGTTTTTTACATACTACAAATTGCTACAGATAAGTGCTGCAAATTAAACTATCATTAATGAACAATTATTTTCATAGTAAGTGAAACTACAAAAGGAAGGATCCTATTTGACAACACTGCAAAAACTGAGTGTGTAAACAAAGAGCAGTAGAAGAGAGCAGAAAAAAACAGTTTTAAAACATGTAAATATTTTTGGCTAGATTTTGTAAGTGAACTAAGGAGTGATCAAGGTTTAAGCTTTCAAAAACACTTAATACCGGACCATCAGTTGCACTGAGTGACTCAGCAGGCTGCTTGCTGAAAAATAGTATTTAGCTTGATAAACAAATGTTTGTTATTCTACAAAACTGTGTGGTTACATAAAGGGACGGACTTGTCGGTCATTCAGACCATTTTCAAATATATTTATACATTTGCAGTCAGGTCTGCGAAATTTACCGCATTGCTTTTGCAGCCTTAGTCAGTTGCCTAACTAACGAATCTTCTGTGCGATATTCCCAAAAGGCATTAGAGTGTGATTTGGAGCTTTTGTGACAGTACTTTGCAGTTATGGCTCCTGTCTTGCGTAAGATTTTATTGCAAAAACAATCCGTTCAGATTAGGTCAATCGCTAGCATATTTAGTTTAAATCTTCTTCTAATAAATTGAGTAACAGAAGATATACGCATGTTCCAGCGCATCCTAATGCTATTATAACCTTTACCCCTTACAATTGGAGGGTATTGGGGTTTTTCCTACAAATATTCTTTATAAATTACTTATTGCAATCTGACTTTTTTCCCCATTCGCTTTGTCGTTAAAAACATTCAAATGATAATAAATAATATAAACATGCATTGTTGATAAATAATACTATAATGCTTTTCTACATAAATTACAAAATTGTGTATTGATTATATTCTACCGAATTTCCATGGGCTACGAATGAGGAATAATGAATAAACTATTAGAGTATGCTTTTGTTTTTTTTGAGAGCTTATAAAAGTAAACTGGTAAATTGTTGTAGGTCTGGGAGATTAACTGCATTTCTTTTATTTAGCCGCACGTGGTCTTTTAAGTATGGCAGTTCTTGAGAAGAAATTAACGTTATGCCTGAGAGAAAAAGGAAACTTCTCCTTTAATATTTAAAGATAGACACTCTGAGATAGACTGATGTTCCTCCCATCTCTTTCTCAGTGGCAGAAGGCTGTGCAGTGTGCGAGTCCGGTGGAGAGAGAGCACGTTTGCCAGCAGGTGTTTGTGGGTCAAAGTGAGGAGTATGAGCTGCTGGAGGCCCTGAAGTTCCTGATGCTGAGAACAGCTGTTACACTTCACTCAGAAATGGACAAGGCCTTGCTTGTCCCTGAGTTTTGCTGGCTCCTCTTCGCCCGAGACACTTCCAAATGCCCCAGGACCTTCTTCACCAATCACCTCGGTCATGTGGGCTTTAATGGAGGACTGGAACAGGTCAGAACTCCATCTACACTTAATTACAGCAAATAACTGTACGAGTAGAATGGTATTTCCCAGGAAATTTTTGAGAAGTTGTTAGAAATGTCAGAAGTTTTATGTATTTTAGTACAGTGCAGCTCTCCTCTCTGTTTATAAGATGAAAAGGTTATGGCATAACATCTTTGAAACAACTGTACAGCTGGGCAAAATGATGATCATCAGCTGGGCAAAATGATGATCTCAGTATGTCTCAGTATGCTTTTCTGAGCATATTATAATATCAGCAATTCAAGATCATTGACCAACTGCATGTTTCTTTGTAAAGTAGGCATAGTTAGTCCTGTTATTTGATTTAATGCAGCGCGGTGCAATAGAGCAGTCCAGTGCAGTGTGTGAAACACTGATAAAAAGTATTTGTACTAATAGTCTTTCATAGCATTTTTTTGAGTGTGGCACTGCTGGATCTTTGTTTTTCTTTCTGAATATGATAGCTACATTTGGAATAGCCCCAGAGTTTGAGGAGTGGGTGAATGAAATCATGAATGATGAGAGAGGTGTGTGGAAGGGTCACAGCAGATGTTTCCCCATGTACACTGGAAGTAGTAAGAAGTTATAGCAGCATCTAGACAGTGAGACTAACATTTACCACAAGAATACACTGATAATAAATACTGTGTACCGAGTGTATTGTTACAGATGTGTAAAAGACCAGATTATCACAGCAGGAGTAAAGCTCTGTAAAACCATGTCTGTGATAATCTGTCTCTGCTAGAGCATGCAATCAGGTCTGGGTTTCAAATTTAACAGTACTTCTGTTGCTGGGTCAGGTCAGGTCTTTAAGCTGCGGGTACAGGCCAGCTTCAGGCCGTGCAGACCTGCGAGCAGCATAACATCCAACAAAGACAGTATAAGTAAACAAAACACAAATTTAAACAAAACACAAATTTTCAAAATACGAAATACATCAGGATTTTTTGATGAGTTGAACTGGCTAAAAAAGACTGCTGGCGTTACATTTAAAAATACTATCAAAAGTTCAGTTCCATATATGTATACACTTTGCTGCATTAAATCAAATAAACAGGACTACTTATGCTCTTTGTAATGAAACAGACAGTTGGTCAGTAATTATTTAGTACTGACAATAATCGCTGGTGATTTTCTCATATTGTGGAATATTGTGATGTAATTTATCACTATGGTTATTGTCATGTACACCTACTGAGATTGATCCTATTGACCACAAAGACATTCTTATGACCTTTTTACCAATCGTTACCAAGGCGACCAATATTTATGGAATACATGCAAAAATAAGCAATAATTATGAAATGCCCTATGCAAAAACACTGATGTGCAGATGATATATAAGCAGACTGTGCAAATATGCAAGGTAAACTTATATACACTTAAACAATAGATATACATATATTGTTAAAATGGATGGTCATTATAGTTATCAGTGCAAGTGATAAACATAAGCGACAACAATAACTAAAGAGTAGCCACGTACAGCAAAGGCCAGAGAAAGTACAGGAATCAGTGGAGATGACAAACTGAACAGTTTCATACAGTCTGATAGCTACAGGAAGGAAACAAGGAACTGAGGCAGGAGCAGCCTGCTCTGCTGTGCACTGATTACTGCATGGAGGAAGTAAGTGTTTTGCTCATGATGAGCTAAAGCTTGGCCAGCATTCTTCTCTCAGCCACCCTCCCCACTGGGTCCAGTCTGAGCCCTAAAACTAAGCCAGCCTCGCTGATGATCTTGTTGAGGCTGTTATTGTCTTTTTTTTGTTGATACTGCCGCTCCAGCGCACTGCAGTGTAAAAGCACTTAAAGTCTATAGAGAAAAAAGATATTTTTCTAAGAATCCAATGAATGCATAAGTGCTGAAGCATTTCTAATGAACATTTGAATTGCCTGTGTTTGATATCTTGCTACCAGGGTGTTGTGTTGAGTGAAGATGATGAAACGCTGAGTGTCATTTTCTGTCTGATGCAGGTAGAGATGTTTCTGCTTGGATACTCTCTACAGCAGACAATTCAGGTCTACCGCCTCTACAAGACTGACACTGAGGAGTTCATCACGTACTACCCAGATGACCACAGAAAAGACTGGCCTTGCCTTAGCCTGGTCACAGAAGATGACAGACACTATAATGTACCTGTGCCCAAACAATCGTCCTCCAAATTTGATTTGTCAGGCAGGCCTAAATGGAATTTACCCTCAGGTGGTCAGGCCCAAGAGAAATACGCTAGACATCTGTAGAGAAACCCAGATACAATCATGGATGATCTCAGGAGCTCAGCAGCTGTCATATGATTAAACCGGCGGTCATCAGTCTAGAATTTGGAACAAGCATGTCTGTTTGCTCATGGAATAAATCTACTTAGTTATTGAAATGTGATACTGAATCACAGGGAACGTTACAGTACTCTGTACTATTAAAGTAATTCCAAAGGTATTGAACTTCGATACCTAGCCCTATTGAGGACCAAGTGGCAGAAATGATTCTATTGATTACATGCATTATTTGAGAAACATTACAATCTATTAAGCATTGCTAAACTTATGATTCTGCAGCCTTCCTATCACATGTGGGTCCTGACCATTGGCCATTTTATTTGAACCTCAAATAAAACCTATATTTACTCTTGCACAGAGCATTTGTGGCCTCCAGTGTGATCCTCTTGAGGCCAGGAAAATGATAAAAATGCATATTTCATAAAGGCACTTTTTTGTTTACAACTAAATTTAATTCTGTGTTTCTGTTTATTGTTATGAGCAAATGCCAGTTTGGGGGAAAGTGTGCATTACATTAAAAGCCCTCTGGATGAATTTTGCTTGGATTCTTTGATCATTTTGAGTAAAGTAAGACAAGGTCTTGTACTCAAACTCATTCTAATTATAATGATAATGATCAAGATTGAAGTGACAGTGAATACAGTCCTGTTCTGCTTCATTTCACTTATTAACTAATGCAGGCTGAGTTTTGTGTTTTTGCACATTCAAGTAGGCCTTCATGAGTTGAACTAGTGAATGTATCTTACCAGCTGTGCTTAGGTTAATTTACTTTTATTTTACTTTATTTGTTAATATAATAGGAACTAATAATGTTTAACAACATTTTTTGTGAAGTAAATGTGCAACATTTGCCAGAAGGCTTTTTTTAATCTGTGGTTGTGGGTGGGTTGATTTTAAAAATAGGTACAGGTCACCAAGTAAGAGCTATTTTTTAAAAATAATTATCCCTTATGTGCCAGTTTCCCAGATTATGGCTAAATCTGTAGTAAAATGTTTATTGTAGCAATTCAACACTGACACCATTAACTACATGTGTGGAGAAACTGGTTCCAACATTCATTATATATGTATATATGAATGATATCAGACTGAGTGGTCAAATGTCATTATTTGCATAATCTGTCAGATATTTGCAAACTTTATGCCAAAGCAGGTACTAGAAAATGTAAATATACTAAACCTTCAGGCTAATCACGGGCCTTTCCTTGATCAGAGGTAAGTATAGTAGCTTAAGCTGCGTTTGAGAAGCAACTATAAATAAATAAATAAATATATAAATAAAACTCCTATGGAACTTTTCAGTATAGAGAGCATACATCAGCATAGACAATTTTGGTCTAAAATAAAGTTGCAAAGCCCGAAAGTGAGTAACTACCCCAAAACCCCCCTCAAAAACAAAACAAACTGCACTGCTTAGGTCCTTGTGATCTACCTACAAAGCTCTCAAATGCACAAAAAGCCATATTTGCAATTTACGCTATCAAAGTCTTTATTTTAGCACAGATTTAGACATGTCAAATATAAGAAAGTTAAACAATTTGTTTATAAATTTCATGGGCTGTTTATTTAGGCAGTCAGAACAACGTCACAAAGCAATGAACACCAGGACATATCATAATCACTTGTTTAGACTGTGACAGCTCATGACATCAGAATGACAAAGATAAAAATTTGGCACATTGTGTTCAGTGACTGTGGAGGTTTAGGCAGCAGTTTATAAAAAATGACTCTTAGAGGAAGACAGCAATGATAATTGTCTTAGTACTGTTAGTAGTTTCAGTAAAAAAAAAAAAAAACATGTTACTGTTAGTAGTTTCAGTAAAAAAAATACCTGTTACTGTTCGTAGATAACGTAAAAATACCTGTTACTGTTGGTAGATAACGTAAAAATACCTGTTACTGTTGGTAGTTTAAGTTTTAAAAAAAAAAGCCTGTTACTGTTAATAATGTAGTTAAAAACGCCTGTTCCTGTTAGCAATTTTGATAAAAATAACCGTTACTCCTAATAGTTTTGGTAAAACACCTGCTATTATTAGTCGTTTAAGAAAAAATACCTGTTACTGTTTGTAGTTTAGGTGAAAATACCCATAACTGTTAGTAGTTTTAGTAAAAACGCCCGTTACTGTTTGCAGTTTAAGTAAAAATACCCGTTACTGTTAGTACTTTTGATAAAAAATACCTGTTACTGTTGGTAGTTTCGATAAAAAATACCCTTTACTGAGAGTAGTTTAAGTAAAAATACTTATTACTGTTGGTAGTTTGGGTAAAAATACCCACTACTCCTAGTAGTTTTGATAAAACACATTACTGTTATGTAAAGATACCCATTACTGTTAGTAGTAGGTAAATATACCCGTTACTGTTGGTAGTTTAGATAAAAATATCCGTTACTGTTGATAATTAGGTAAAAATATCCGTTACTGTTGGTAGTATAGGTGAAAATATCCGTTACTATAGGGAGTTTAGGCAAAAATACCCGTTACTGTTGGTAGTACAGGTAAAAATATCCGTTACTGTTGGTAGTTCAGGTAACGGCCAGTTACTCTGCCTCTGTTGTCCATAGCAACACAGACAGCTCGCCCCTTCTCCGTTGACGCAATTGGTGGGCGTGGTCTTCCCCACGTGCCGCGTGGGGAGGGGTGCAGATTTAAAGGCGGAGGATCCGCGCGCGAGGCCGATGCACCGCAGCACGCGACGAAAAACACACAGACACACACACACTAACACACAGGCGCGCTCTCGCGACTTTCGGTTATTTACGTGTTTGTCTCTTTGTTGTTGTTTTGTTTTTCTTCGCTCCACCGATGGATGAACAATGGAGAATCCGTTCAGAGAAATTTCTGGCCGCCCTCCTCTTCCCCCATCATTGTTTATGATGCTGCTGCTGCTGCTGTTGTGTAGGAGGGCAGGGACGGAGCCCATCTCTTTGGATTCCTGCTAGAAAACAAGCCACACACACTCTTACACTCACACACACACACACACCGACCTGTCTGGCTTCTCCTCGCAGCAGATGATCTCTCGCCGTCATGGTGACATTCCCGGCTCTCGCCCATTACTGGCCTCTCATCAGGTTCCTGGTACCTCTTGCCATCACCAACATCGCCATCGACCTCGGCGAGCAGGCAAGTGCTTCTCCCTTCCCTTCTCCCTCCCTCTCTCTCTCTCTCTCTCTCACACACACACACACACACTCACACACACTGTTCTGTCAGAGGGCCTACAGCTAGCTTGCGTGCTACAAGACTTTCCCCAGCAGAGCCACTGCAGCATCTCCCCCAGGACTCCTGTTTTTCAGCCGTCCATCCCACAGGAGCGCGCTGGCAGCATCCAATTGGTCACACGAGTGATGCTGAAGCCTCTGTTCATGAAACCGGTTTGTCAGAAATAGGTAAACAGGGTTTTTTTGCGGAGCATCACAAATATGGGCAGATGATTCACGTCAACAGCTGGTCACACAGGGCACCAGCAGCAGCCAGCACGGCTCCATTCAGCCCGAACAATGCAGCGCCATCCCAGCCAGATGAATGTGCACTTTTCTGCATGGGCTGATTTTTTTTAGGAGGGGGGAAATGGCTCGTAACCTCGTCGTGAACTGCCCTTGTTTTTGTTTACAGTCAACAGCAGGGAGAGAAGACCTAGCAAGGTGTTGATTTTTGTCAAAATGCTGCAATGGCCTACCAGATCTGGTTTCTTTTAAAAGAAACTCTTAAAGCCAGTATACTCTCCTAACCACCAGATCTGGCTTCTTTTTAAAAAACCCTCTTAAAACCAGTATACTCTCCGAAAACTCCCGGATCTGGCTTCTTTTAAAAGACCTTCTTACAGCCAGGGTACTTACCTAACCTAATGCAATGACCTAAAACACACGTAGCTAATATACCCATTTAGTAACCTCGAATCTGGACCTTGCGGAATAGTGATCTTTTGTTCTTCATCTTGATGATGTCAAAAGTCTAATTCTGATTGTAGTATAATACAGAACTGATTTGTGTCTGTTTTCAGTGATGGTTCGTTTTTAAGCTCTTAAAAACCCCCTATACAGCCAATGTACTCACTCTGCCTAATGCAATGTCTCAAACTCTCTGGCTCAATACAGTGACCTAAAATCTGGACCTAGAGGTCTAGTAATCTGTTGTTCTTCTTGATGGTGTCAGAAGTCTAATTATACTGATTTGTGTTTGTTTTCAGTCTTTTATTTCCAAACCTGTATAATCAAGTGGGGAAAATATTAAATTATAAATCCTGGTGATGGTTCATTTTTAAGCTATTCAACAAGATGCAATAATGTTTGTGCTTTTCAATGGACCCCCCCATGTGTTGTGCCATTGTGCTACAGAATGATTCCCCCTGTATAATCTGACCTGCAGACAAAAAGTGAGAGATCACTGGGTTTATTCAAGTCTCCCCATCTGCACCCGGTTACAGAAAACAGCTATTAGTCCAGAATGCAAGAGGCACGCTCGAAGTGGGAAATGAATCATCTCTGAAACAGTATTTTTAACTAGCAGTTGTCTGACACACAGCACCGGACGCCGTAACCCGTTGGTAGACAGAAGGATGTGTTCATCAGACACTGGCAAAATGCTTCGCTGGACGTTGTCCACCTACTCGGTGGTAATTGCACTGTTCCTGGGAGCAGTTAAACATACTGACCAAAAAAGATGTAGGCGACCACAATTTGGTTACTTTTTCAACAAACAAGGAAAGTGGCGTGTTGTGAAATTAGGATGGAGTAGTTGTCCGAGGCTGTCACGAATTCACTTTCTGAGAATGCGACCCACTTTAGCGCCATGGAACTGGTAACTGAGCACATATTTTATGCATGTGCAGACCTACAGATGCACCATAAATGGTTCAAAGTCATCATCATTTAAAAGTTAAATCGGTGCTCCATTTTACTCAGGCATATGGTACATTTACACTGACATATTAGAACTATTTTGCACCATGTTCTCTATATTTTCTATATTATTGGTAATAGTAAGACTGTGAAAATATAATTTCAAGGGCCACACTTCAATTCGTGTTCTCAGAACTGCTTAATTTTGATTTTTTTTGATGGTTATCAAACCTTTTTCTACTCCAAAGTCATAATCCTTGTCCCAGTCAAAAGCCAGAGCCCAAATGCAATACAGTCAAGCCGACTGTCTGCCATGGGAAACCATCAGGCTGTTGGCGAGCACCAATGGCTGAGCACCACATGTTGAATTGGTAATGGCAGTCGTCTGTGAGAGACTCCAAACGAGAACAATAAAAGGAAGAGAGCAATACAAGAAAACAGCACTTTCATGAGGACACACATAAAGTAACATGTTATGACTGGGTAGCAACATGTTATGATTAGGAATAGGCCTTATTTTGTATGACTTACATTGTTATGAATAAACTGGAGCTGGCGTTATATTTACATTGAGTAATGGAATATTTTTGATGATTCATAAGCCTGCAATTTATAACAACAATCAGTTAATTTAATGTCATATGAATGAAATTTAACTGCACACATTTATGAGGTCCGGGTTTCCTCCCTTTAAACGCACAAAAGATATGCTCATAGCTCCCATTCGTGTTATAATAACATGCAAATTCTGTACTGATCATTCAAATTACAAAAATAGATAGCTTTGATTTTAACTGATTGGATCTGATTGAAGTAGTTGTGAATGCCCTAGAAAAATATGGATACGTGAGAACTTGGCATAAAACAAAGCAAGGCGTTCTCACTCATTTCATGAACTAATTTTGTCACAATGTTTGTGAACACGAACCTGTCATTTGTTATATTCTACTGTCTGATGTACTAACTTGACCAGGCTTTAACTTCTAAAATGTCAAAGAAAGAGCATTATTCCTGAAGTCATAAATACTCAGAGAATTGTGAGAATCACTAACACATATCACAGAGAATAGCACTAGAAATACATTTCGGCATTGAAAAAATTACAGTAGTTCAGTTTGGACGTTATTGGAAAATAAACCAAAAAAGAAGATGCCAAGTATGTGTCGAAGTATTCTGTATCGGCTGTAATATTTTCCAGATGTGTTTCATTACCTAATCTCTTGTGGACCATCTGTAGCGGTCAATCAAATAAAGCAAGGTCCTGATTTGCTCCTGAACAGCAGAACAGAATTCGGAAGGAGAAGCGTGTGGTGGAGGCCCTGGAGTCTGCCCGCCCCATTAACGGACATCCATTATCTCTCCGCACACTGTTGTAAGGCACTAGAGATGAATTGGTTGCGTCCCAAAGGGAGCATGTGCACACGCGCACTCATGAGAACAAACTAAGGGGGTGGGAGGGAGAGAGCAAGTGTGACAGAGCAACAGAAGAACACTGAAGATAAAGAGTGGCAGGAGTTGGGCCTTAGATGAATTATTGATGCAGCACTCTAGACACTCATTTCCGTTCCTCTTGTGTTTGTGTGCGAGTACTCGGTGTAATCTCTTTACCTTTATATTTCCTAAATTGAATCCATTTTTATAAACAGGGATAAAACAAGAGGGTGTATCGACTCTTAATTTGATATGCTTCATTGATTACACATTTATTGGCCAGATTAGTGCACCTGCCTTTACCTGTGCATTGGTTAGGTATGCAGTTACAGACCGTAGCTCATCCCCGAAGGACCACCACTGATGAGATATTGTTTGGGTGATGGGCCATTCCCAGTTCAGCATGAACATGATACCGACAGAGTAGCGTGTGTTGTGCTTGTGCGGGCACAACTGTGTTGCTAGTTCTTGTGTGTTAGATGTTGCATAGACTGGTCAGCTACTCAACCCAGTAGCCAGTGGTCAACAAGTCAAGGTCAGTACCTCAAATTCATCACCAGAAAACACAGCATGTGTTTACCCAGGAGGATTGTTCTGAAAATGTTTATTTTTTCTGTTAAACACAAACCAAATGTATTCTATTGGTGTGTAAGTGCTGCACAATATAAAGTCAATTGTGCAAGCTTTGTAAAACCACACTGAAGAAGAGTCTGTTCAACCAGACCTTGTGGATTTTTGCCAACCAACTTTAAAGTTGCAGTTGGTAGGGTTGAGAAGAGCATGGACTTGATAACATTCAGCTCCCTCTCACTCCCTCTCCGCTGCACTCCAGCCCTGCCTCCAAAGCCCCTGCCCGCGGAAGAGTGGACGCAATTCTACCAAGTTAGGTTTCCACATTTTTTTTTATCCATGAATGAAACGTGAACTAAACTTCCACAGTTCAAGAAGAAATGTGGTAAACTCAGCACAGATCCCGTAACTCCCTCCACCTCTGAAAAGCTGCCCCGATGTTTAGTCTTGTTTTATTTTGGGTTCTGTCTTAATCTTTCTTTGGCTTGCTCTTCTTCCTTGGTCTTATGTTTGTCTTACTTTTTGTTCAGAGCATGGGTTTTTTTCATTCGGTCCTGGTGAATTCATACAAATGGTATTACGAGTTCTTGGTGGAGCCGGTGGAGCCTGATTTTCTCACAGATTATCTTATGTATATGTAGTGAAAGTTTTAGAAACTATGACACATTTTCATGAGTTTACATTCTGCAAACTGGAAAACACTAATAACTAGTCATAGAGTGACCAAAACAAACTCACTTTGTGTATCAGTGAAGCTAAATTGTCTTATTCACTTACTACTAACAGCTTCCAGCTACATTCCTGAAAGACTTTTAAAAACTGGGTAGTGTAAACCATTTATTTCGGTCTAGCAACTATTTCTTGTTCTAGAAAGCCAAATACTTTACTGTATGGGAATATCAAGCTTACTACTGATGTTAGTAATGAGGTTGATATTCAGACTCCAGCCTTAAATTCGAATCAAGACATGTTTTACTTTAATACATAGATAATTAATAAAGTAATGGTAATAGATGATAAATAATTCTTATTTTGTGATTCTTATTACATTTTTAATAAGAAGAGGAAGAAGAAGGAGGAGGAGGAGAAATACTTATTATTTAATTATAAGTAATATATTAATATCGTTATACATTAGTTACATAAGCACATTGTAAGTTCTAAGGTTAATTTTCCTTTTTGGCCAAACTAGTAACACCACACAAGAGAGATTTTTTGAGTATAAGTGAGAGCTGCTCTTATCAGGCAGCTCTGACTTATACTCAACAATAAACACAAATATTGTGAACGCAATTTCTAGCTATAAATTGGGAGGAATAGGGAACTTATTTGCTCTGTTCCTGAAGTTAAAAATGATGGGCTGGTTTGAAATGGATTCTTACAAAGCGTCCAGAGAGTCTGGCAGGCCGAGCTTGAAAGGGAGCTTGCTGCTAGTGGCAAAACAGCATTTAAACAAACATTTGTTTCATCACATAAAAGTGATGAACATGTTGGTTATTCAGGTGGCATTTCTGTTTTTAAATATTTTATCAAATTACTTCCTTATTATCACATTAGTATTATTGAGTATTTATTGCAGCCCTAGTTATGTTGTGTTGTTTTGTTTACCAGTGATGGCCCTGAAACGGAAGATTCTGAAATGTGTGGTGATTTTAGCATGGCCACACAAACACATGTACACTACTGGGCAGATGTTTGTTCTGTTTTAAAGAATAAACAATACACTGCTTTTTTTTTTCATTTTATTACTGAAAAACCTTTGAAATACTTAAAACAAATGGATTGGTTTTCAGTATGTTACACTCTGTAGTAACACATTATTTAGCCACAAAGGCTCAAACTGTTGGTTTTTATCAGGTCAATCTTTAATGCAGTGACATTCACTTTGTGTTGGATCATTAAAAAAAAAAAAAGAAAATTCATCATTCCTTCTGGTTTATGTATCGTTGAACAACATTTAATTCTTCAACAGGATTCTTCAGAATTCTTCAGAATTGTGTCAAAATTATGTCCTGTCCAAAGAAAAGCGAAATGTTTTGAGAGTTATGGCTCCTCAGTCTCTAGATCTTTGTCACATACCTGTTTGCATGCTTGAGAAGGTCCTGGGAGGGCTTGGACACAAGTTATTTCCAAAAATTCATGTGAAGGATGCGGCGAATTTGCTGCAAGGGGTGGTTATTATGATGAAACGTTTACATAAGCTTTCACATCCATAAAATTGCACTTACATTGTGTACTGTTACATTACACTTCAGAACCATTAATTTACATTTGTTTTAATTATTTATAATGTTTTCTTGTAATGTTGAAAGAGCAGTGTATTGGGGGGGGGGGGTTCCGTTTTTTTGTGTTTTTAAATCAAGAATCGGCCCAAGCTTCTGATCTGTAGTGTACATGCACACCTTCATTTCACTTTATATCCTCCCCCGTATCATTGGATTATTGCTTAGAATGTGTAACGTGGTCAAAGGTCCTTCATGTTTGTTTTGTTTTGTCTGCACAGCAGTATTCTTGTCGTCTTGTATACTTTCTCAGTTTTGAGGAGAAGACGTATTTACTTTGTGTGGCAGTATGACTAGAAGGTTGTTTTGGAGATCTGTACCCCTGCCTGTGTCAGGAGTTAGAGTGGTGCCATGCAAGGACACAGGAGGGTCACAGTATCAAGGCCTTTGTGGAATCTCACCAGCAAGGTCACTTTATCGCCCAAAAGACGTAAGAAATTAGAACTGGACATCATCTCTGACTGTATATAAGGGCAATTAAAGATAAAGAAAGAAAATAAAGATCCTCTGAGGACCAAATAAAGCTGTGGTTGTGTAAAGCTGAGTCATCGGTACACTTTTAGCAAAAAAGTACTATATAGTACAGAAGTGGAAAATGACGTGATCTAAGAAGTTTAATTACAGAGAGTGCTGTTGAGGAAGGAGAGAGGTCTCCAGACAGTGGGTCTATGTCTGTCATAACGCATCAGCATTTTCCGTCAGCTGAGACATTTGAACATTTTCCATTTCATCTTTGAACACATTTGACAGGAACAGATGTTTCAGCACTGTTTGTTGAGGCACCCTGTAATGGTTTTCTTTTTTTAATCGATTTAAAATGTACCTTGTATTTTTGCATATTTTTATTTCATGATTAATGAATCCAAATTACACGACAGGCCAGAAGTTTGGGCCCAGATATTAAAAAAAAAAAAGAGTGATATACTGTTATTCAAAATTGTATTATAAGAAAACATAAGAAGACATTGTTAACACATGTAACTGACTGGTTTTCAGTGTTTTACAGTCTGTAGTAGCACATTATTTTGATATCATTTTTATAAGCAAATTCTAGTTTTCGCCTAGTGAAATGTTACTTTTTTTCTTTTACTTCTACAAGACAATGTTTTTCAGTAGAGATTTAACTTTAGAAATGTGCAGGGTAAATGTCCATAGTCATTGTTATATAATTTTTTTCAAATATAAAAATATGTGGGAATCTTCTGGCTTGTAGTGTACTTGGGGGAAATCTCATTCTACTACCATCAATGTTAACAATTTGCCTACATTTGCTTACAGTTGTTTGACTTTTTGAACCATTCATAGTTCGCACTGCTGAAGCCCAGTGCTGTTGCTATGACTATGCAAGTGTAGCTGCCTTGTTCAGATACAATGTCTAAACAGCAGGTTCTTTTGACAGCTCTCTTGATAAACATTATTTTCACCTGCTTTCATTGAAACACTGAGTCTGAAGTATCCTTTGCAAGCAAAAACAGCTAAAACAGTACTGGCAGTTTGGCAGACTACTTTTTTCCCCTCTAGAACCTCCATCATGATAAGCATGCACAAACTGTTTTGCATAAGAGGAGGAAATCTTCTCATTTGTTGGAACATCCAGATACTGTTGGGTTCCGAGAACTATGTTCAGTGTTACTGAATTATTAAAATCGATAAACTATTTTGTCCTCTCATATAGATACAAGAAAATGAATTAAACAGGATTAATTGTGCAAAATAATGTAAATAAGGAGACCCTTTTCTGGAGATACTATGTTTTCTTCTGTCGGTCACAATATGTGATTTGAGTGCCATTTTAAGACCACACACTGGCTGTGCAACACTCCTTAAAGAGACACAGACATCCCACAGTGGGGTTTGACACCAGCTATGTTGATACTAATTAAAGTTCTCAGGTGGTCCACTTTGGGAAAGGTACACAAACATAAGGTCCTAAAACCATTATTTTACGCTTAACAATACCATATATTGAACATATATTTTGTATGTAATTACAATATTCAAAAAGATATTTAAGATTAAATGGTGGTTCAAGGAAAAAGTTATAATTTTTTGGCTTTTGGAGCCTTGCATCCTGTTTCCTGTGTGTGCTATGAGTGCAGCTATAAAAGAAAGCAAAACGACTTCAGTAACCTTCAGTGTTCTGTGGGGTCAATATTAATCTAAAGATTAGGGTTTTATTCCATGTCATGAATGACATTTCGTGTTAATTGATACCCAGGTAATGGGCAAAACACTCCCTTTTTGTGGCTGATTTCCTCAAGGTATGATGCAGTTTAATCCGTCAATACATAGTCATTTCTCAGAAGACAGTGCCTGTTAAGAATGAATGTGGTGGCGAGAATTTAGGTAAATATTATGGATGAATCTCCAAATGGTGGGTTTGTAACCTTTCTCCTCTTCTTCACAGGCTTTGAACAGAGGGATCGCAACTGTCAAAGAGGATGCAGTGGAGATGCTGGCCAGTTATGGCCTGGCCTATTCCCTCATGAAGTTTTTCACTGGACCTATGAGTGACTTCAAGAATGTGGGACTGGTGTTTGTCAACAGCAAACGTGACCGGAGCAAGGCAGTGCTTTGCATGGTTGCTGCTGGAACTGTAGCCATCATTTTCCACACTCTAATAGGTCAGTCTTAACATTCATTCCTTCCTTTCTCTGACCTTTCTCCCATCTTCCTACCTCACACCCATCCCTACAATATCAGTGGGCAGTTAAACCATCATTGCTATTGCTATTGCCATTGCTATTTTTAATGAAAAATATATAAATAACCCAACGAAAACATTTCATATTGTTATATGATAAACCTTCTGTTGTTGTGCACAGCTAGCTGTTGGGTTTATTTATTTTTATTTTTATATTATATACTTTATTATTCCCAGAGGAAAGTCCTCTGTATTTAACCCATTCACCTGAGTGAAGCGATGGGCAACCGACAATGGTGCCTTTAGAGCAGTGTGTGGGGACAGTTCCTTGCTCAAGGGTACCTCAGTGGTACTATTGGCAGTCCTGGGATTCGAACACACTACCATATGATCACAGGAACAACTTCCTAACCACCAGGCCACTAGCTATTAGAGAATAACATTTGTGTATTAGTGATTAAACTAGCACGGTCAAGTTATTAATGAGATCACATTTTTAATGCTGTTAGTTCAGCATTAAAATTCCATTTTTACTTCACATTGATCATAGCTCTTGGTCGTAGGCTTATCTAGATGTTTTGCACACATCTGATTTTTTTGTGAGGACATTAATGAGGTTTCCTTCCATCAGTCTTCCATTCAAATCATGTTTGTGCGACAACACTGAAAAGTCCAGCACCACTCCTGTGTCAGCTAAACCTTTCTACAGGCCTTTTGCTGTCATAAGGGGGCTTTCCTTTGCCCCTCTGGCCAGTTTTCTTGGTCTTCCAGATCTTCCCCTGACTTTTAAGCATTCACACAATTAAAATGTTATTGAATCATTGGAGGAAAAATATTTAGGGTCAAATTTGAGGATGATATAATAAAATGTGATTAATCGCAACTAAACAAAATAATGCAATTAATCACAATGAATAATTGTATTTTTTTGACAAACATATAATCCAATAATACCAGCTAGCCTATAGAATTGCCCTAATTCTCCTGTGCTCTTTTTTGTGTGAAATAATTTCCATTCTTTCTTAGATATTGTCATTTTCCTTAAAATGCTTGTTGCGACAGTGTTTGCAGCTCTACATCACATCCGATTTCCTTCACTTTTTAATTTCACTTTTAATTAAGTAATAATAATATAAATAACATCTCCCCATCTGGTAATCAGTAATGGGGTGCAAATTTGATTCCCTATGTACTCCAATGTGCCTTGACCAGCAGTTGTGCCAGATGTGCTCTGGGTTGTAATTCTCCTCTGTACACAAACTCTAGTGATAATGGCTCTACAGGAACACTGTGTTTGGCTCAAGTTTCCATCCGCCGTGTTGACACTAGGCGTTTTGTTCCAGGTTGCTGTACACATGCTCGCTATGTTCCTCTTGCATGGATGGGTTCCTGCCAAGCTGTTGTCACTTTCACGTAAATAGACCTGGATATGGAGAAATGGCGTCATCTGCACACTGTCATTAAACAGTCCTTGAGCAGTTTGCGAAAAATGCCACTGTCCTCCTACTTCGGTGCACCAAAACGATGTGACTGGTCCCTTCCATATTTACCAAATTACAGAAAGTTGGTGTGGCCGAGGTCAAAAATAGGCAGTTTTAATGAGACTGAAGATAGCAACTGTCTCTTAAAATGAGATGTGGCTGATGATAGGCTGAAAGCCCACATTGTTGTTAGTTGGCCGTGTGCCTTCCTCTCGACGTCCACATCCTGACCGCATTTACCCAAGGTCGTTTTCACCCTATTGTGTGTGGTAAAGAGTCTCTGACCACCCATGCTGTGCTATACCGCAGCAGCAGTAATGACATAGTGGAGAATGATGGTTAGACACAGCTGTGCTAAGTCATATCCTCCAGGTACTGTCAGCAGCAGTACCTGGAGTAATGACGGGCGTAAAGACTTCAATAAAGCTGTTAGTTGAAATGCATAGTCACTGTTTTGGCTCAAAACTTAATGCCTCCAAAAGAACCTCTTTAAATCACTTTATCTGAGAAGGAAAAACGTTCTTAATTTGTTATAACAAGTTTACATTTTGTCATTTTTCATAATTTCTAATGATCTGATTGTCATGATTTTTTCAGACAGTATAAAAGGCGGATGATGTTTCCAAATTATGCAGTACAAAGGATAAAAGTTAAACGAAATTTAATAAACATGACACTGATCTGATACCAGGAATCAATATCAAGCCAGTGTCTGTAGCAAATGCTGGATTCGATAAAAAATAAATATAACCCAGTCCTGAAATACCACACTCTCATTGTGTAATGTCATGTCAGCTGTATGGGAAGGTAGAGTATTTGAGGAGTTTGAGCACAGAAACCTACTTTTAGATGATCATCATAATCTTAGTGCTGCCATTTGAAATTAGAGCTGGGCAATATGAGTATAGTTGCTGCCATTATGAAAAATTTTCACAGTCTGCTTTTTTTGAGCATATTGTGGTCGAAATTGTCAGACAGACCAACTGCGTTTCATTATAAAGACTGTAGTTTCATTGCATTTAGTATAGTAATCAAACACTTTAATTAAAATTATTTGTACTCTAGTACATGTTTTAATGCTTTTTTTAATGTGGCACTAGTTTTTAAAGAAAAAATATCAGATTGGCTGATACTGAACTTCATAATACAGGAATGGGTATTGGAAAATGCTTATGCATTATTGTTTTGGTACAATGCACTGTGTTTATACAATGGTGGATTTTTATTTTCCAAGGAGCAAATACCAAATATGAGTGTGATTTTAAGGAATATTATTATGATTAATTATTCAGTGCAGTTGAATTGCCACATTCAGATACAGTTTGTAACTTTGGTGCATATTAACACCCCTAAATGTAACGTTATTGCTTTTCCCCTCTCCCAGCCTATACGGACCTAGGCTACTACATCATCAACAAGCTGCACCATGTGGACGAGTCGGTGGGTAATAAGACCAGGAAGGCTTTTCTCTACCTGGCTGCGTTTCCCCTGCTGGACGCCATGGTGAGCAACATCTCCCATCAAACAGACTGAATTCACACGCTGCCATCTATCCACTCCACTAGCGAGATGTGTGAGATCTGGCTTGGCTTTGGAGGACAGATGGAGAGTGTATGTGCATTTGCGTTTGAGGAGAAAGTGTGTGTGTGTGTGTGTGTGTGTGTGTGTGTGTGTGTGTGTGTCTGCGTCTGTGTGTGCGCACACGTGTGTAAATGTGTGCATGCCTGTGTGGGCGGATGCTCTGCTTTCAAGGCCAGTTTTCACAGCCTGTTCAAATCTGGAAGACTATTGGTCTCCCAGTGAGGGTGGAACTCGGTCCACACTGAGAGTTTGGTGCCGTTTCCAGATGGCACTGAGTGTCCATAAGGCCATTGTGTAGCAGGTCGAGATTACTCTTCAGTATTAAATCTAGAAGATCCTGTTTGATGGCCAGTGTAATCACCTGTGGCTGGTGGCCTGGTTTATCTGAGTTCTTGTGTGTGTGTGTGTGTGTGTGTGTGTGTGTGTGTGTGTGTGTGTGTGTGTGTGTGTGTGTGTGTGTGTGTGTGTATTCCCAGGCCTGGACCCATGCTGGAATCCTATTAAAGCACAAGCACAGCTTCCTCGTTGGCTGTGCCTCTATCTCTGATGTCATAGCTCAGGTAAGGCACATGCCTGCATGTAAACACATACTAAGAGTTTATCTGATCTCCAGGTGCTGCCATTCATAGACTCTATTACACAGTTCACACTGTTTGAATACATGTAAGTTAAAGATAAGTTTGTGATGCTGCTTGTTTTTATTGACAATGAATTTGGTTTTATTGGTTTCATTTCAAATGAATGAATAAGGAATGAATAAATAATGGTGGATGAAGAATATCTTGCATTCATTAAGTGATTGAATAATTAAATTTAACTGTATCTCTCTCTGTCTCTCTCTCTCTATTTATAGATTGTTTTTGTGGCTATCCTGTTGCACAGTCATCTGGAGTGTGTGGAGCCCTTGTTGATTCCTATCCTGTCTCTGTACATGGGAGCTCTGGTGCGTTTTACCATTGTGGGTCTGGGCTATTACCGAAGCATCCATGATAACATCCCAGATTCCAGTGGCCCTGAGGTCGGGGTATGTACCATTTTACCATATTATCACCCCCGGTACACCGCTAAAAAGTATTTTCTATTATCTTATATGTATATATATATATATATATATACATATATATATATATATATGTGTGTGTGTGTGTGTGTGTGTGTGTGTGTGTGTTTGTTTATTTATTTATTTAAGTCAGTTTAAAGCATCTTACATGACCATTTTCCCTTGTCTCTTAGAATTTAACAAGATGTTTTTGTTTCTTTGCTGTAAATGAGCTATGCTGGCTTCACTTGATTTTGCTTCCAACTGACCTCTAAGACCTGCTACACCACTGTCCGTAGAATCAACACTCCTTGTCACTTTTTCAATTTTAAAAGACAGGCTGAAGTGTTGCAAATTTAAAAATGGAGGCAGTCATATGGAAATCTGTTCATGACAACAATTCAAAATGGTTTTTTTCCTTATACGAGCTACATTGTACATCGGAATCAAATCAGAATTAGAAAGCAACTTCCACCAGGATCAGTTCATGCTACAACTGCACAGATACACAGAGACACAAATATATGAAGTCAAAATAAAACTCTTCAGAAAGTAGTGTCTACTGTATACTCTGTTTTATATACATACACTTAAAACAAAGAACAACTTTTACATTTAGTCTTTTAATGCAGTAACACAGTGGGTCAGTGGTTTCCAGTGTACAGTGGCTATTGTAGGTGTTTCAAACTTAATGCTGAGGACCCCATACTCTGTATGGTGTTGGGCTTTATGTAATCACTGATGTACTGATTAAGCCCCTGCTTGAATCAATTATTTTATAGAAGAAAAATCATAAAAATGTGCTGCACCTGTGGACTAAAAGACCAGCGTTTGGTTCCACTGCCGTACCACCTGATCTGATTTTGTCAAGCACTGAATGCTTCTGATGCAAATGTTGACATATGGTTACTCTTTTGGACTTGGAAACAGGAAACTTGAGTCAAACGGCTCATACTGGTCATTTTTAACCTTGCCTGTTCTTAGTGTTCGCTTGTCCTCTCTCTCCGTTCCTTATGCTGACTCACTGTGTGTGTGTGTGTGTGTGTGTGTGTGTGTGTGTGTGTGTGTGTGTGTGTGTGTGTGTGTGTGTGTGT